>VDFB02006475.1:0-16951 GCA_007258455.2 Sequoia sempervirens
GAATGTCCTGGCCTTAGGGAGGCATACCCTTCTCCAACAGAGATGAAGAGGAAGCCACTCTACTACTCTTCCTCATTCCATGTATATCACCTTGTATCCGTCTCTTGCGTTATAGCTACTCGACTTCAAGCCAATCCAAGCCAGGGTGTCATTGCCTGTTCACAATGTGAGAGGCCTATCTTTTAATGCATCCGTTATGAGCTTCACTTCTTGTGGCAGACCAAGTCCTAAAAAATCCTTCCATTTCCATCCCAATACCAAATTGTCCTCCTTTAGGATTAGGTACTCTTACTTTATCACCCCATAGTTCCTTGAGCACCCACTTCGCCTTTACACCATCAAAAAAACTATCCAGGATGGGAAGGCTAGACCATGAATCTTCCCAGAATAGTGCCTTTCTTCCATCTTGGATCTTCCATGAAAGGTAGTCACAAACCACTTTCTTACATTTCTACATGAAGTTCCAAATTTGAGAGCCTTTTGGAGGGTCGAAGATTGTTAGAATATCCCCTAAACTAGTATCCTAAAGATATTTGTGGTGGAGGATCTTTTCCCATTTGCTCTATGGCTGACAATGCATCTACCAAATGACTTTAGCCCCTAGGGCTTTATTCTGAAGGTCTAGATGTTTGAAACCTAATCCACCATCCTCTTTTGTCCTGCACAATTTCTCCCAGGAGATCAAGGCAACTTTATTCTTTTCTTTGTTTCCTTGCCAAAAGAATTGTATGTATAATTTTACTAGATTTGAAGCATAGCTACTTGGTATGCACATAATTGACATTAGGTAAATTGGGAGAGCCGATAAAACTAATTTGATTAGTGTAATCCTCCCTGCCCATGCCAGCCACTTCGCTTTCCACGTGTTTAATTTTGCACTTGTTCTAAGTTTGAGAGGTTCCCACAATCCTGTCGATCTGATTCCTTTGGCCAATGGAACCCCTAAATAGGTACAAGGAAAATATCCCTTTTTATAGGAAATTACTCTTAAAATTTCTTGCTCCTTTCTCCTGGATGTGTTGAAGAAGAACACCTCTGATTTATTCTCATTCATCGATTGTCCTGAGGCTTTGGCATATTTGTTCAGGATCGCCTTGAACTGAAAAGCTTCCTTTCTCTTTGTTGCCCCTAACAGAGAAGTATCATCTATGAATTACTAATGGAATAAAACTGGAAGACCACTTGTTACTTTGATTCCTTCAATCAGATTGGAGTTGATGTTGTGGGAGATTGTTCTCCCTAGATCCTCAACCATCATAATGTATAAAAAGGGAGAAAGTGGATCTCCTTGGCGCAACCCTCTGGACACCTCAAAAAATCCTTCAGGTGAGCCATTTACTAGCACAAAGAATCTAGGAGAGGAGATGTAATTGAAGATCCAGTTTAGCCATCATTTGTTAAAACCAAAGGCCTCCAAAAATTTAATCAAGAAACGCCAATATATCATGTTGTATGCTTTCCTAATGTCAAGTTTGATATCATACTGGCCTACTTGTTTTGTTGTACTGAGTTAATTGCCTCCTGGTTTATGATTATCCCATCCAGGATTGCCCGTCTTGGGACAAACCCATATTGTTCTTTTGCAATCACCAATGGGAGAATAGGTTTTAGTCTATTTGCTATTTCCTTTGTCATTACCATGTAAATTGTGTTACAGAGAGAGAATGGCCTGAAATCATCAAGTGGATTTTCCACTTCCTTTTTAGGGACAAGAGCTATGAAGGTGTTGTTTACTTCTTTGAGAAGGGAACCCAAGTTCCAAGATGCTTCTATTGCTTCCACCAACTCATCCCTAAGCAGGTCCCAAAATTTCTGGAAGAAGTTTGCTGGTAATCCGTCTAGGCCAGGGGCCTTGTCTAGAGGTAGCTGAAAGAGGGCCACTTTTATCTCTTCTTTAGAAAAATTTTCATTTAGAAGCTTGTTTTGAGCTTTTGTCACTATCTTGGGGATATTTCCTAACAAGTCCCACTGGGATTGAAGATGTGAGCCTTCCCAGTTGTTAAGAAGGCTACGAAAGTAATTGACTACTTCCTCGACCACCTTCCTCGGTTCTTCAATTGTAGTTCCATCTACCTGTTTCAAACTTGTGATTTTATTTACACACCTGCGCTATTTTGTACTATTGTGGAAGAACTTTGTGTTCTTATCCCCTTCCCTTAAGCATACCTCCCTAGTTTTCTGCCTCCAAAAGACTTCTTCTTTGGCTAAGATGTCCTCATATTTCCCTAACAATTCCTTTTCTTTGTAGTAGAGTGTTAGTTCATGTCGTTATGTATGATGTCTTCTTCCAGGGAGTGGAGTTCTTCCTCAATGCTCTCCTTTGTCTCAAAAATATTTTTGAAGCAACTCCAATTCCATTCTTTTATCCTCTATTTTAACCATTTCAACTTTGTGACTAGGTAATACATCTTCGATCCCTAGACTTGGAATTCGTTCCACCATTCTTTTACCAGGGATGAAAAGTGTGGGTCCTTGAACCACATGTTTTAAAATTTGAATGGAGATTTGGAGGGGGATCGATCTTCTTGTATTTTTAATTGAATTGGTAGATGATTCGATCCAACACAAGGGACAATGCTTGCCTTGAATACAAATGGAAAATGGTTAAAGCCCCCCCAAGAACAAGAATTTGTCTAGTTTTTTTGCTATCATAGCTAGGCCTAGCCTCCTGTTTGTCCATGTGAAGGAACCATTCTTAAATTCTATGTTTAGCATCTGGCTCCTTAGAAAACACTCTCTAAACTCCTTTTGTGACTGATTCTCCCCATGAATACCACCAAGTTTGTCCTTTTCTTCCAATATTGCGCTGAAATCACTAGCAAGAAAGAAATTCTTCTCTTGAACATAGCTAAGGTATAATTCAATTTTATGCTAGACACTTCATTTTCTGATGCAAGAGTTTAGTCCATACACATTTATGAGGCCTATTTTGAGCTTGGATTGAATGTTGTGAACCTAGCAACTCGACCACCATGGATGTTCTTCTAGGATTTCTACCTGTATATAATTTGATTTCTAGAAAATTGCCAATCCACCTGAAGCCCTGCTCGCCTGGATACCAGAGGCGCTCTAGCCCACAAAATTCTTTTTAAAAGCCTCAAACTCCTTGCTCAACTTCATTTCTTATATTAAAATTACCTCTGCCTTGGTCAAAGAAAGTCTTCTTTTGACCAAGCATTGCTTGTTAGGGGTGTTTAGGCCCCTAACATTCCAAGATATGAGCCTCATGGTGATTTGGGAAGGGGAGTCCCCTTCCCTCACAACATCGTTGTGAGTTTCCATTGGCCCTTGACGTCCCCATCCATAGTTCTAAGTTCTTGCAATGATTTTCTTCCCCTGGATCTTCTTTTCCCACAATATGGCTTGGACTTGTTGGATGGGAGTTGTGATACCCCTAGCTTGTTTGGTGAAGCATATTCTTCTTGTTCTTCCTCTGATTCTACTACAGCCTTAAGGAGAATTTTTTGTTATTCCAATGACATTAGAGCATTGAGGATCTCATCTAATGCATCCCCACCCATGGCGAGGGAGGAGGGCAGGAGTTTTGTACTTCTTCCTTGGTCCACCACATTAACACCCAGGGATGAGTCCAAGAGGCTATCATTGTCTTCAACGCCCAAGAATTCATTCCTTGCTACCTAGTGAATGATTTCATTCTTTGACTTATGATTTTCCTTTGTATTTTCCTAGCCACAAGCTCTTTTCCTACTTCTATCAATATCGCCAAAATGCTATTACAAATGTCCTTTTCCAATTCCTCTATGTCTTTCATTAGCTCCCAGAGTGCATTAAGACCATTTGCATTTGTCAATTTCTCTAAGAGCCCTGGCTTTTGATTTCTTTCTAAGTTGGGGGACCTTCCATCCTCCTGTGTTGCCTGGCTCTCCATAAGTCTTTCTTCTCTAGGTGTTTCTTGGCATGGATTGGGCTCGGGTCTTTTACCACACCAACCTTCGTATAGGGTCTGATCTACGACCTTTCTTGCACTCATCGAGCACCCTTCTATGTAGCTTTTGCAAATTATACATCTTGCCCCTTTGGAATCCACTGTAATATTCTGGAACCATTCACCTTTATCTATGAGGGGCCTCAGGTTGTCTAAGAATCTAAATTCAATGTTTAGATCAACCAGGATTTTCACTATGTCTGACTTCCCTAAGAAAAATTATTCTTCAAACCGATCAAAGTCCCTAGGGCTTCCCCTATCTTACATACTGATTCTTCACTCCAGTACTTAGAGGGGGGATTCTCTAGGCTAATCCAATTTGGAAGCATTTTTGGTTTATGAAGGTTGGGGGAGAAGTTCGGCTCCCAGTCAATTTTATAAAAACAAAAGCCATTAAAAAACAAGGGTTCCCCATATAGAAGTTTCATTTTCATATTCGGTTCAACACATTCTATGAAAAATAATTTTTTTGGTAATGGTTTAGCTCTTACTCAATCTTCAAAGCACTTCACAAACCAGTCCACTATCTCTTGCTTTGGGGCAAAATCACCAGTCCATTTCATGAATAGGCCGTGAAATTTGAGGTAGTCCCACCGAGGCTATAAGTAGCTAGATGCAATTCACACAATTATGTCTTTTTGAGCCGGGGGGTCTAGGGCATCTCGCGATTCCCATGGCTACGGTTCGACTTAGGGATCCAAACTTGCACGAATCTCCTTCTCCTGTGGAATCCTTGGGGAACCTATCTAGGGTTCCTACTTTAAGGTGGCCTGGCTTGATCATTTCTTTCCCTGCTAGGTGGGGAGGCCCTTTAGGCCCGTTATTCCCTAGCCACCCATTCCTCTACGCTGTGTGTTGCTTTAGTCTCCATTACTAGATAGGGTCATGGTGTAGATGACCCTAGGCTTCTGCATGTCCTTCAAATCTTCGTCGACCACCTATTTTCCAGTTCCAAGCACCACACCTATCGCCTCTATTCTTCTGGTTGATTCGCTTCCAATCGCCTTTGCCCTGCGAATTTCACATTTTCACTCAGTTTAATTTTAAATTTATTATTTATGTAAATATTAAATATATATATTATTTAAATATAAATATATAAATGTTTATAATAAAACATATATAATAAATATTATTATTTTAAAAAGTCATATTTAAAGGAAATTAAAATAAATAAAATAGGGAGCACAAACCCCAAATTGAATGGGGGTTAGTGTTGAACATCCAAAATACTGAGACAGGGGGTGAATCAGTATTCCATAAAACCACTCACATAAAATTCATCTAAGCATTATCAAAAATATGATTGAATTACTAGAGGAAGACATGAAATCAAGACAAAGCATCAACACACATGAACACCTGAATTTTTATGTGGAAAACCCAAATTGGGAAAAACCACGGTGAGGATTAGCTCACAATATAATATATCCAAATATAGAATACTACATGGCTCACAACTTGAATACAAAAAGATACGGCTAACCAAAAGTGTATGGCTCATTGCCAAAAGTGTGAATTGATGAAGAATGCACCTTTCCTATGCTAGAGGTTAGTTCCAGTGAAGCACAATGCTTGAGTAACTCACTCAGCTACTCATCTATACAATTTTCACATATTCATATTCAACTTCTGCCATGCAAACATTCTTCTTTCTTCCTCTTTCTCACCACATATCCACACCAAATAATTCCTTACATATACACATGTGTATCCATGTTTCTTAATTAGGTTGGCCTAATTAGAGAAACCTTAATTCAAAAACTAACTTTGTCAGCATGGACCTAAGATAGACCCCTTAATATTAATATATAGTCAGGTCAGCTAGAGTTAAACCAAAACTCCAAACATATGTATACTCCATCAAACATGCAACACAAAAACTTGTTAAATCGTTGAATTCTCCCTTAGACAACATCAAACTACTTATCTTCAACGCCGCATGGTATGATAATTAATTATGAGAAAATGCATAATCTCCCATAATAGAGTGTAGAAGGAAAACTCACTGAGGTTAGCAGAACGTAATACTATCATTCATATCTCCAAAATTCCTTCACATATCATCATGAAACTCCAAGGTAGAATATGTTTTGTAGGCTCAAACCTGTATACAAAGTACAGTAATGATATATTTTACTGAGATAGAATCCATACCAGAAAACTGATATACAGAGCCAGTGTAAAAGCATAACAGTATTCACAACCAATTGGTAACTGTACCTCACAACCCATACACCCTATTTAGTTGAAACCATGTCAGAGAATGTAACTGATGTCAGGGTAAATCATGTTATTAGCTCTTGAGCATATCATACAAAATAAGGATAGTCCAGATCAAAATACCAGATCAACATGAATTCATAACTGAAGCAACAAAATACTGGTAATCAACAAAATTCCACTATCTGTCAATATCAATGACAACCTATCAATTTCCAATAATCTCCCCCTTTTTCATTGATGGCAACACACGATGTGAAAACCATCAAAAATATCTCTTTCCAACTTACACACAAAAACCTTTCATTTTCCTCTTTGTTTTCACATGATGCTTCTCTCTCTCCCCCTTTGACATCAATGGCAAAGGAAAAATGAATTTTAGTGCATTAACAGTCCCTTTGCAAATTTGAATACTCACCCTGAGAAGTACATGCCAACATTAATGATGATAAACGATTAATTGGAGGCGGTAGATGAGTGAAGCTATTTGAGAATACCCATCCATGAAGATCTCCCTTCATTACAAATCTTTGTTGCCTTTGTCAGAGCCCTACATAGATAATTGAGGTCAATTAAAGTATCCTTTCCTTCAACCACAATTTTGGGAGAGGCATAAGAGTTCAAAACCCTTTCAACAATTGAATGAACATAGTAGAAAAGAGCACACTCAATCTTGATTATATCTCTGAGCTTCCCATACACTTCAATCAACTTTCCTATTTCTTTGTGAGATGCAAGGTATTCTTCATGTGCTGGGTCTTGTCAAACCATACCAAGTCTGATCATCTAGACTAAGAGCAGGATCAAATGCACTAGATGCAAACTTAATTTGGGTTTCAATTGAGCTCTCAACATCCTTGAGCCTTTGAATTGCATCAGGTCAAGACCAATAGACTGTGAATAAACTCTTAATTTCTTCCTCACAATCTTGAATATTCTTGAGTTTTTCAAGTGCCAAGCTATGATTAGACTTGCACTTATCTACAATTTCGAACAATTTTTTGCTTTCGGCCCAAGAGACCATGTCACTTACTTCTTTTCTCTTTAATCCATTGAATCTATCAGTTAATACATTTGAGATTTCTTTAGAAATGACACTAGGAGCCACCTGAACATGTATCCTACTTCTATCCAATTCCTTGAGTCTCCTAGAAGGGTCCACTTGAGCAACTAGGGCATGAACCACAACAACTTTCCTCTTTTCTCTAGTGGCATGCTTTTGTTTACCAGAGACAAACTCAGACTCTTCAAGAGCTTTAGCTACTTCATTGTAGGTTCAAAACCTAGGTTTGTTGAGATCTTGGGGGCTGTTAACCAACAATTCAATGCAACTAGTAGCATAATCCTTCTCAATTTCACATTCAAACTTAGGTAACCATGAATTCCTTGGTTCAACTGCCTTGATGATGCATCTATTAGATTTTACCAAAAAGATTAATGATTCTTATACTTTGAAAAAAAATCTCTTGGAATTCTCCTTCTTCTGTTTATTTTCCTTTGAAAATTTCCAAAGAATGCACCAAGGGCATCATCTTGAGCATCTAAATCCCCATTATTTCTCATAAGCTCCTCAATCTGATGTGAAACCAGTCTGGTATTCTCCCAACTAACTTCTCCTAATCCATGAATCTCCTTCATAGAGTAGAAAATCAAGCATAAAACCAATGTACCATATTTGAATGTACCTTTCTTGTTCTTGAATTCTCTCAAATTCTCCAACAACTGTTGTCGGAGCAGCTCATAGAGATCATATTCATTTATGTTCTCAATCATATCAAATGCAAGATTAATTGCGATAGTGGAGACATTGCTGTCACCAAGAATCATCTGTGAAATAACTAAGCTTGCATACTGAACTACCGGGTTAGAGATTCTAGCAAATGTGTTCCTTATTAAACCTTTTTCTCTATCAAAATTACAAACAGGAGTTGGTTCAGAGGATGATAATCCAATAAATTCCTTGATTAAATCTCTGGATATCATATATGCTTCATTAAGCCACACAAAATCACCATTCTCATACATCTTCCTTCACTACTAAAGTCTAGAAAATTGTTCCATACATCCAATTTCATTTTTGTAAGCACATTGTACTCTATTTTTAGGGTAAAACAATTTCTAGTTAATTCTTCACTCCACAACATGCGAGCTTTTTTGTAATTGGATTCTTACTGTGGACATCGAAATCTGCAAATCGTTAGTAACTAACATATACAAACATGATTAGTTTCCAAGCAATAAGCACCATTCAACATCCATATGAGATATCTAACATGTTTTAAAATGCTATCTAATAACAAGATACATAAAATCCTATAAAGAAAAACATGAAACCAATCTATCCCATATTGGATTGGTGTCACATGTGCTAGTGACCCTTTCCCAATCCTTGATTGAAAGCTTAGATGATGATGATAAGATGGAAATGATGAGCAAAATTAGTTCTCAAGGAGAGTAACTTTGCATATGCTTTTTGGATGAAATTGTGGAGGATTTGCTTGAGGATGATGCTTGTATTTAAAGATTTTCAAAATGCCAAATGTTGAAGAGGGACCAATGTGGGATAAAAATCAAGCCAATGATAGAAGGACACTTGTCACCATGTGATTGATGGATGTGTGTGCAAGATTTGGGAAGAGTGCCCAAGAGAGGGAAATTTTGAATTCAAATTTGCAATAAATTTTGAGAGGGGGACAAGAAAGAAGAGCAATAAATGCCCTGTTTGACTTATCATGGTTGAGAGAAAATGATGTTTTAATAAATCAATAAAATTGATTTATTGTGCAAGTGGCTAGGTCTAGATAATGCAAGTGGGATGGGATTAGTATTAGATTAGGATTAGATTAATTTAATGCTGATTATGCTGATTTAATGCTGATTAACTGATTTGACTTTTTGGACTTTGGTAATTGATTTATTTAAATCAAGAAAATGATGGAAAATATGAAATTTGGTTCCAGTTTAAATAAAGTCGATTTATTGGATAGTTGAATATGATTTATGCATATTCAGTTGACGTATCTACATTGCCCCTCTTTGAAGCAATGCGCATTGCGTTGGTTCAAAGAATAAACTCATGATAAAATTAAAAATTTCATGATTTTCAGTTCTTATTGAAGAAAAGTACCTTTGGTACATTGCCCCCTCGAGGGTCGAAGCGAAAAGATTCGATTTGAGGGTCGATCTCGCGATAAAGAGGTTCAAAATGGATGGTTATGGATGACGATGCAAATGAGATGATTTTAAGATGCTTAAAATAACAAAGCTATATTATCCTAAACAACTTAAATGATGATATGATGTGATATGGATGAGATGGATGATGTGATATGCTGTGATTATGCAACGGATGATTTATGATATGCTTAGACTAACAGATCTATATTATGATGATGATATGCATGTGAGATGATATGCAAAATACTGATGTTTCCTATTATGTATGATATGAATGATATGTGATATGCTGACTGTTTGTAGATGCAAGATGGATGCATGATGGATGCATAACAGATGCATGATGTTAGTCTTGAGTGAGATGATGACAAGAGGATCCAACAAGTCCATGATTGGTGAGACTTTATTAGAGATGATGATGATAGATGATGATAGATGATGATGATTTGTATCAAGGTTAGGTTCGAGGTCACTTACTTTATTTTGATAACTGCGCCTAAATGCGATGCATCAGGTATAAAGGACCGGGATGGCGTTGCTTGAGTGTGATCAGACTTTGACTCAACAAGCAGATAGGGTATTCTTGTTCACACTTGACGTGAAACCTTGCTAGGTAGTACTAACAAAGCAAGTATTAAGCCAAGTTAACTTTTACAGGCGTCCAACCAACACAGTAGACAAAAGGATAATGATCGTTGCCCCCATTCCTGTCTCTCTAAATCGCTTTGATTAGACATCATCGAGAGGTCATTGGAATGAGCGCAATAAGATAAATCAAAAGAAAAGATCAAGTACATAAACAAGCCAATGTTCTTCATACCTCTAGCCAAAGGGATGTGTTTCAAAAGATGGGAGCCAAAACTCATTGCCAAAAGATAATGTCCATTGTCGGAACGGATCCTAGGACATGTTAATGACACGTCGTTTTGTTTACCCAAAGTGGTTGATTTGATAAAACTGCCCATTGTCGGAACGGATCCTAGGACATGCTTTGTATAGGATGATGATGGTTTGATAAGTTGATTGATAGGCTGTTGATATAAGGTTGACTGACATGTTTGCGACTGATCAAGAGTTTGATTTTGTTTTAACGATTTGTTGTTTGCTTTTGATTTTAAAATTGAAGATTGATTTTGCTGACTGCTGTGATTGTTTCTGTTTGCGTTGCCAAAGGATGAAGATGGTGATCAGTTATTATGGATGATTGATTATTGCGGATGCAAGCGAGATGAGACAGATGGATTTTTTCAAATATTTGGATGTTTTTTTGACGTTTTGAAATGTTTTGAGGCTGTTTTTGGATTTTGATGTTTTTCGGATGTTTTTGATGTTTTTGGATTTTCTGATGTTTTGGGTTTTGATGTTTTTCAAATGTTTTTGGATTTTGATGTTTTTCGAATGTTTTTGGATTTTGATGTTTTTTCAAATGTTTTTGGATTTTGATGTTTTTTCAAATGTTTTTGGTTTTGATGTCTCGGGGGTTGATCAAAGATGAACCTTGCTGACGTTTAAGCTCAAAGACGACGTAGTTCGGATAACCTCGTTTTTGATGTTTTTTTGACTTTTTGAGTGTTTTGGATTTTTGATATGTTTTGGATGTTTTTGGATTTTTTGCATGATTTTGACAATTTGGATATGATGTGATAGCGATTACTCTGTTTGAGGTTTTGTTGAAAACCAAGCTAAGGTGGATTAAGCCAGTTGATGGATTGATGATGATGATAACATTGTTGAGGATACACAATAATGCAGGATGATTAGTCAGGGTGATGATGATAACATTGTTGAGGATGCACAGCAATGCAGGATGGGTTGAGTCGAGTTGATAATGATAACATTGTCGAGGATACACGACAATGCAAGGATAGTGTTAAGCAACACAAGGATATCCTGAGATGATTTTTTGATTGGATTTGATTGATCATGTTTGATGAAGCTTGGTTTCGAACAAAAGATGTTTGGATGATTTGATGTGACGTTTGACGTTCAACTTAGATGCGACTGATATCAATTGATGTTTGAGGAAAGATGAAGACTGATAAGGAATGTCTTCTCGTCAAAATGTTCCATGGGTTAGTGATTTGGATTTTGGATTGCAGATGCTTGACCAATTTGATTTCATGTTTGCCAATGTGCGGATCGCCACATAAGTCGGAGGACATAGACCAAGATTTATTCTTGAAGCAAGATGTGCATATCTGCCCCCAATGTCTAGCAATGTATGGAATGCAATGGATGGATGCTTGGATCGGTGTATGGATGGATGGATATGGTAAGCACGCAAAGTATGCCAAGGACTTATCTTGCGATAAGATAAGGTGTTCAGATAACGAATGCTCATTTGGATAATGCTTCATAGCTCAGATAATGCTTCATAGGATAGGATTAATGAAAACGGCCCATGTCAAGATGTTCACCGTAAACAAGCGTAAGGTGTGCCCCAAATTTTTTTTTTATCAAGATCAAGATAACTTGCATGATGGATGCAGATATATGCGAATGGATTGGATCAATGGTTTATGGATGGATTTATTATGGATAAGATGGATGGAATGCTTGATTTATCATGGATGGGATGAGATGCTCTCAACTGAAGTGGCGCACGTAGATGCTCGATTCTACACATGACGCCTGTTTGCCAGGTTTTCATCATGGTACTTGTCCAAAGTGCCACCGAAGTGGTTTTCACTAGAGGACGATTTTTATCTTTACTGTTTTCAATCCTTTTTCTGATTTTTTTTGGATTTTCATATTTTTTGATTTTTTTGTATTTTTCTGAAAGATTTTAAGCTCATGCTGAATCACAAGGTGTTGCTGATGTAGATGCCCCTGTCATAATGTGCCATCGGTATCCTGCTTGAAGAAGCTGCTTTGCCAAGATACGTGCACTTGAATACAATTCTTTGGATTTCTGATATGCTTCGTTGATACCGGAGTTAACTCTGTCTCTGTGCGTACATCGCGATAAAGTGCCTTCTGAATCCTTATGATGAAGGGTCGTTGCCAATACATGGTCAATATGAGAATTGGATATCATGCATGGAGGTGTGGATGGAGTGCATTTAGGGATAAGAGATGGATTGGTTGACAGTTTGGAACCTTTGACTCTCCAAACTTGGGAAGATGACCAATGATGGGTGGATACGGAAGTGTGCATGGAATTAGGACCAACTGCTTGATATACTTTGTACGTCGCTTGAAAAGTTTGCTTTTGCTTTTGCGGACATCCTTGATGGATACTTTTCCCTTTTTTATTTTGCCCCACAGTTTCTTTGACTGATGGAGTTTGATAGGGATGATCTTTCTTTGTATTCTTTGGTATCCATATGTATTTGATTTGTCCATTATGCTTCTCAGCTTCTTTTGATTTGATTACATTCTTCGTACTTTGATTCAAATATTTCTTTTGACGTTGGTCCCAATTTGTGGATGGGGTAATGGGTGGATGAAGATTCATGGCGTGGCTGGTTGTAGTATTGACACTAGCTTCATCATAAGGACTCTTCATGCTCCCTATGTTGATGTTTGCTTGAGACGAAGTTGCCCCCAGTATGGTGGAAGTAGTACCTTCATGCTTTGATTTCTCCTGTTCTAAGAGTTCTTGTTCAATAAGTGTTTTCTGATAGATGGCCACCGTAGGTGACATTCTTTCAATTTGCTGCTCCGCTAACTCTGGATGTTCTATCTGACTTGTTTCCTTGGGTGGATAATGATGGATATCTTTATTCATGATGTCCTCAGTTTGAATTTGGGACATATTCGATCCTGATGTTGATAACTCCATTTGACTGTAGGAGTTAAGAATCTGCTCTTTTTGTGTAACACAATCTTGTTCTAGATGAAGATCATCTACGTGTCCATCCATAGAAAGCATCTCATGGGTAGATGGAGGAGTAAGTGCTGTGTGGATGTGATCATCTTGCATAGATAGGAGAGTGTCCATTAGATGATTGTAGTATCTTGAAGATACAAATTCTTGATCTTGATTAATTTCGGAGTTGCTTTCGACATGCTTTGGATCAAGTTCTTGACATGGGGTAGCTTCAAATGATGGATTTCTTACAAAGGACTTGTGGATGTCGACATTAGGCATGGTCAAGTTCAAGGTTCCTTCAGCATCTGTAACCATGCGGTCAAAGGGGATCAACATGTTTTGAAAAGGACCATTGCTAGACTTTGGTAAAAGATTTTGATCTTGCTTTGGAATAACTTCTTGAGATATGTCCTCTAACTCATAAGGCAATATAGAGACATTTTCAATATGATCATTGGTCAATGGATCGTACATTATGTCAATTGGATCAAATAGTCCTAACACTCCTTGAAATAGATCACTAAAGAGTGGCTCTTGATGTATGGTGAGTTGATCATCGGATTGTGTAGATACATCCTCAATGTGTTCTTCGATGGCAAGATTTTGATCATTGTTTTCGACAATTGCGATGGAGAGATTGTGAATGTCTTCGACCATAGCATCAAGTGATGTTGATATTTCTTGAATTGGCTCATTATCGAGTTTTGTTGGTGGATTTTGATCGTGATTCAAAAGTGACTCTTGACATATGTCGATTTGATCATTGGATGAAGTAAACGTGTGCTTAGTGATGGATTGATCTTGATCCTTGTTTTCAATAGTTGTCATCTTTTGTGTTTACATTATACCGTGTTGGTTGGAGGCGCTTGAGGCTTGGGAAACTTGAAAGGATTGTTGCACTTGTTGAGCTTGTGTTGCTTGTTGTTGTTGCAGCGATGTTTGAGCTTGATTTTGCTGTGAAGCTTGAGAAGCGTGCGTGGCTATAGGCGCTTGCCGAATTGTTTCATATTGTTGGAGCAGTTGTTGGTATGCTTTGAATGAAGCATTGTAATTGCTTACTTGGCTTAGTCGCAATGGTGGTGGTGGTGGTGGGATCGGAATTGTGTTGGAAGTTTGAGATGTGCTTAGAGCGATGGTAGTGAGGGGTTGAGATGTGATGGGAGTGATAGTGGTGTTTGGAATGATTGAAGGGATAGTGATGATTGGATTGACCGAGGCGATAGGCCCTTGGGAGACCGTATTTTGATTTGGGATCAATGTTGTTGTTTGATTAGATACCATCCATTGGTGTGATGTCGATGGTATATTCAAAGGATTTGTCGTGATGGTTTGATTGATGTTATGTGGATTGATTTGGGTGAAATGATTGGTGTTAGGTAAAGGGGGAAGCCCTAAACCAAGGAATGATGTAGGTAATGGTGGTGGAGATTTCCCTTGGCGCAATGCCTCAACTGTTTTGGAAAGTTCTGCAATTTGATCTCGCCAAATTTGTTCTTGATTTTGATTTTGACTCACTTGAGATAGTTGATTTGGCTTGTGTTCAAGTAGTTTTGGCATGCATGCTTGCGATTTTTGAATGGGTTTATGGGAAAATTGACTTTGGATAATGTTCTGATTTGGCATGATAGGATGAACAATGTTGGTATTGGGAATCATTTTTCCAAAGGTTTCCGAGTTAGGATTCATGTTTCGAAAAAATGCATTTGGTGCATCCACATTTGGTTTGTAGGGATTTGGTGGAATGATGTTGCTCGTTTGAAGACTCATGTATTGATTGTTTGGAGGATAGACTTGTAAGTTTGGACTTTGATTGAAATCTATCATGGGGAGATGTGTTCCAAAATTCAGATTGGGCATACTCACACTTGTTGTACCATTGACATTTGTCGAAGGCAATGCTCCTATGCATGGAATTTGATAATTGATAGGAAATGAAAGGCTTTGAAGATTCAACTGATTTGGATTACCCAAGATGTATGGATCAAGTGTATATTCCATGTTCTTCTTGTATTTTGACCTTGTTATGAAAGTGACCTCTAAGGTTCTTAGGATCAATGACGAGATGAAGGATGAAAGGTGTATGATATGAGTGATGAACGTTTAGGGACTTTGGATCAATACTAGACTTAGGGATTTTGATTTTGATTGTTTTGATGCGGATGGTGAACTTGAAACCCTAAGATGTTGGATGTGATCTTTTAGGGTGAACTTGTTCAAAGGATGGTGGATAATTCAATTAAGTGTGCGTGGAAGGATTCATCCAAACACACCTAACTAAACAAATGATTTTGATTTGGTTTGGAAATGTACCCAAGTCTAGGTAATGACGTTTTCAAAGCTCTAAAGTTGTTTGTGGGATGATGTTGATAAATGTTTGAGGTGAATGAAGTGTTGGATTTTGATCCTAAGAGACTTAGAAAGACTTTGTTTACTAGGCCAAGGTATTGAAGAACACACTTTTCTCTAAGAGCAATCAAAAGACCAAAATGACCAAGAGATATCAAGCACATGTGTGGGGTCCAATTTGTTATCTTTGCTTTTAATGACTTCTTTTTACCAAATACACTTTCTTGATTATGTTTCAAACTAAAGATGTCCTATGTCAAAATTCCTTTCTTCCCACAAAGTGTTGTGTGGGAATTCCAAGAAATTGAGGCAAAGGGATTTCCTAGGTTAACCCTAGTTAGAGCAAATGACGATATAAATTCAAGTGATGAGAAACCTCTAAGGACATAATCCCAAGGGAAGGCAACAACACTTAAATTTGTCAAAAGGTATTTGCTCTATCAAAAGGGGTTTGAAATTTTGAGAATCATGTTGAATGTTTGTTTACTAAATGTTTTTCGAGGAATACCCTTTGTGTTTTCAAACAAAAATAATTACAAGCTATGGATGTGATAGACAATGTTTGTTGAGTCCCCATGGACAAGTCGGCTAAGCCTACTTTTAGCGGATGATGGTTAGATGCTTGACCCCTTGGCTCCCCTCCCGCGGCACTCTCTAGCACAGGCTGACCAAGAAAAGCATCAACACCCATGAAATTCCCATGGCATGCTTTCCATCTCTACTAAAAGCCGTAAAATTGTGGGGCGGCTTCAGAACGACCGTTCTTGCACCAACAAACAGATTAAGGATTTTGGCAAATTCTAACACATAGGTTCTAGTAGGCTTTCCGGTTAAGTAGGAGTTGACCCAGCGTGGCAAGAGTCCCCTTTCGGATCCATCCTGTCGGAGCCAACCACGTGATTATGGCATTTAACCAAAACCCTCATTTATATCTCGGCTGGAAATGCTCTTGGCTTTAGAGTGTTACCGGTTGAGTCATCGCTTGGGTGAGTACTTTTTCCCCAAGGCAGGCCCTCTAAGATAAACAAAAGCGAGCAAAGACACAATCCGTAACTCGATCGATCTTTGATGGCACAAAGAACGAGAATGTACGCGAAAATGCCCCTACTCACACTCGCACAAGATTGTTCAATTTTTTAAGCCCCAAAATGAAGTGTTTCAAAGCAATAAAATGTGTTTTGAGTGTTTCTCTTGCACCCTAGATCGCACGAAGCGCAAGGGGAGAGGATACGCACTCAAAAGACAAAATAACACAATCAAGCACTTGTTCGTTTTAGCCTCAAAGCAATGATGACTTCATTTTAAGCACCAAAATCAAGTGTGAAGTTTGCCTTGTTCAATTTTAAACCAAAACGAAATCTAGTAAGTTTGTTCTAAGGTTCGTTTTAAGCCCTTTACAATGAAAATGAAATTGTTCGTTTTAGCCCCAATTGAAAACTAATGTT
>VDFB02006476.1:0-13248 GCA_007258455.2 Sequoia sempervirens
TACACTCTTATGGTCACATTCAGAGAAAGAAGAAACTCTAGAGTATTATTAGCCATGGGAATTTCACTCCATTTTTGGAGAGATTGCATGAGCATGACTCTAATGCCTCAAGACAATGTTTTTCTTTCTAGCATAATCATAAGCTCAAGGTTAAAGGTCTGGAAGTGGAGGTTAATGAGGACTTGGTTGCCACTATCACGGGGATGCCGGCTATGGGTTAGAAGCTTTTCAAGGATAAAAAGAGTAATGAAGAAGTGATGGTCTAGTTTTTTAAAGATGATGAGAGGAAGAAATTAATCAAATTGGAGAGCCAGAGTTATGGGAGAACTTCCCTCAAGAAAATATGGGTGAGTGTTGTTGAGGTCCTGATGCACTATGTGACTCTGGAAGGTAGGTTTAGAGCAATTCTTGGTCACCATTTTACTCTCTTCAACCATTTTAGACATGGTTTTCTCATTTCATTTCCTTTTTTTTTATTATCTTCTTTGGAGGTCTTGGTGTACACTTATCTAAAGAATAGGAGGGCCCTCGTCCTACATGAAGGGCTTATATTACTTATCATGGAGCATGTCAAGACTCTTATCCTTGCTCTAGCCATCAAGGGCAAGGAAAAAGTTGTTAGTGACTTTTCTAGGTTGTTAGATTCAGAGTCCCCTTCAAAGGAGGAGGAGGAATGGAATGAGGATGAGGAGGATGCTTCTCATACAGCAACAACTACATCTTTGAAGAAGAGGAAGGTGGCTAGTGCTAAGTGTAAAAGGACGACTAAGTAGCTGACCCTTTCTAAGAGCGAGGACATGGAGGTGGGGTCAGGTGATTCTTTTCCCAAGTCCACAAAGATTATTGTTGGTCGTGGTTCCTAGGTAGGGACACAGGGTAATACTGAGGGTTTGGTTGATAAACTAAAGAGGCTATCTAAACATATTGCTAATTTAAAGAACAATGCCTCTGAGGTTCTGACCAAGGACCCAAATGTGGCTGGTGTGGATGAGGATTCTGGTGAAAAGATTGTGGCCATTGAGGATTCTCCCATGTAGGACTTTCCCAAGGAGGAACAGGACAAGGAAATTAGGGGTCTAGATGAGGAGGATGTAGAAATTAATAAAGCCAAGCAAGAGCATTTGAAGGTAAATCCTCTTTTTGAGGACTTTTCTTACCTTGATCTTGATGCTACTTCCATGTTTGATTTACAAGATATGTCTAGGGCTGAGGCCACCAACACCTTTAAATTGGCTAAATGGACTCTTTAGGATTTCAATAAGATTAATATTAAAATTAGAGGCTTAAAGGAGAATATGAAGAATGTTCTAAAGGGTTTAGTGCCAAACATTCTTATAGATAGAATTGTGGACCTTGAAGGTTCTTATCATGATTTTAAGTCTCTGTGTGATGAAATATTGGCAGCTCTGGAAGCCAAGGTTTTATGAATAAATAAAAAGATCAAGAAGTTAATGTAGGTGTGCCATATCTCTGTCAAGAATAGTGCAGACTCTCTGGTAGTCCATTTTTAGGAAATTAAGTGAGCTTAGGGAGGATTATGTTTATTTCTCCAAGCTTATGGAGAAAGAGCATGTGGCCAAGGGAAAGGGAAAAAATGCTTCTAAGGATGATGACAAAGGTCCTACTGGCAGAGGGTTGGTTGATTGGAAGAAAACACTTGACGTCGAGGAGCTATTGGATATGGTCAAGAGGCTACGATTAATTGCATGGTCTTTTTCTTTCTTGCTTTGCATTTCCTGGTAGGGACTGGTTTCTTTAGGTTATTTTTGTATTTTGGCTGATGGGTGTTGTTGATGGTCATTCAGCAGACGTATAACACCTACTTTTGTGTGTTTTGGCTATTGGGTTGCTATTGGTGGTCTTTTGAAAAATTTCTTGGCAAAATTTTGTATCAACAGTTTGTAAGGTTCAGTTCCCTTCAAAACCTTATTTTCCTTTCAATCAGCGTCATTTTACGCCTACAAATCATCATCTAGGCTATTTGTATGCTTCCTTTTTATTCTAATTCTGCTTTAAAATACTAATTGAGTCTAGGCAGAAGGTTTAATTATGAGGAAGAACTTGGATCTAAATAGAGACTTGATAACCTATTTGAAGTATTAGTAGTACTATCGATATTTAAATTCATGAACTAAAGGACAAATCTTTACTTTGGAAACAATCCAAGTCTACAAATTTAATCCAAAGACAATAAAAATTCAATATAAAATCAAATAGTGAACTAGAGCATAGATTTTTTGGGGGTTAACGAAATCAGACTCTTTAACAATTGCGGGTTTTCACCTAAGAGAAAAGAGATAGACACAAAATCTAGGTGAGGTTCAACTTCAAAACTAAAAACAAGTATAATGAAAATATATGAATGAAATGTGTAATAAATTAAAAATAAATGAAATAACTAATAAAGCTATTGATCTACCTTGAGTGAAGAAAACTATTGAAATGCTTTGAAAGCTTGTTAGAGAAAACACAACGATGCTCACAAAAACACCTATGATGAAAAGCAAGACTGTAGCAATTTGATGAAAGCGAAAGTTGCGCTTTGGAGTGTTGATGGAGACTAGTAATGACATTTGGAATGCTATTGATACTAAAATTTTTTCCTACTAGGACTCATTCGCCATTCTGGGCGAATTAGTCCTACTTCTAAGAAACTGTCCTAGAACCCGTTTCGAAAAAGTGGGTATCCAAAACTATAAAGAACACTTTTTAGGTCTGTAAATGGGACTCATTCACCACTAATGGTGAATGATTCCACTTTTGAATTCCTAAAGGTACAAAAGTGGAAATAGAATCCCTCAGTTTGCTCTTTGGTTCCTGACAGGTGTCCACCTCTGAAACTTTGATTTCTGAACTTGAAAGTGACTTTTTGTTGATATTTTGACTTTTTCAACAA
Organism: Sequoia sempervirens; assembly: GCA_007258455.2. Lineage (NCBI taxonomy): Eukaryota > Viridiplantae > Streptophyta > Pinopsida > Cupressales > Cupressaceae > Sequoia > Sequoia sempervirens. The sequence goes on from VDFB02006476.1 coordinate 2,897, forward strand.
GTAGATGTCTTCAAAAAAATTTCAATGTAATCTTCAATTATTTACAAGTCTTCAAGATGCCTAAATCTGTAAACACACAAGAAGAGAAGGAGAAATGTTGGATGCTAGGGCATGCAGGTTTGTCTTGGTCAAACCCCTTTTTAGGTAATTAAACCAAAATGAGAAAATAATGTAATGAAGAATACAACAATGAATTTAGTACCTTGCCATGATGTTTGATCTTGAGTTTCTATAGCAATGGAGGAAGATTCTGGCCTTGAATGTCTTTGGAAGCTTTCTTGATGACTTAGAGTGATAAAACCCTAACTTGCTTGACTTGAAGTGGAAGACAAATGACAAATGATGAATGAGCTATGAATGAGTTAAGAGATGTAAATTAGGGTTTAGAGAATTGGTTTTATAGGAAATTATCCTAATTTCCCCATAGATTGGATCCCCAAGGCCAACATGAAGAAAAATAAAACTTAAATTCCAAAATTTCTCGCTCAAAAGTAAAAAATGGCCCAAATGGGACTCATTTTCCACCTTGGGAAAATCAGTCCCACCTAGCAGGGACTCATTCACCATAGATGGTGAATTATTCCCAAAGGGGCACATTTTCCAGTTGGTTTGTTGGGAGATAAGAAAATTAGGTTTATATTGTGACATTGTTGGTTATTTCATCAAATATTTCCTTAGGATGCAAAATATGGGGTCATAGGGGCATATTAATGATGATGCGAAGGTCAATTAGGGATCGGGACATAGATTCAATGTGAAAGTGTGATTAAATACACTTTACAACACTAAAATGAGGTCTATGCAACCTAGAAATGCATAAGAACTAATGTGAATGTGTAAAACACATTACAACACTAGGTTAAAGTTAAGTTTAGTTTACAAGCCTTCTAGATTAGTGTAATAATGCTATTAAATATATTTTAAAATTTTGAATCAAGGGAAGATGGGTTCATTAAGTCTAGAGAGGCATGAAAGTCTTTTACAACACTTTACAACACCTTTACGAGACATTAATAAATGCATGCTATTCAATTTGCAAGGGTCCAAGACCTAGTTTGGATGTGTAAAACACCTTGTATCATTGAATCAAGGCCTCATTTAGTCCAATTTATCATCAATTATTCCCAAAATCAAGTAAGTTTCCTTTTTTCTATGGTACATGAACACACTAGAATCTCTTATTATTTTTATTCCAAAAAATATTATAGATCTATGTATCATAAAAGTTAATCATCTCTATGATTCTTAAAACTAATTATTTCCTTATTATATGATTTCCATCCTTAATGTTATAGGACTATCACACCAATAATAATTAATGTATATTAATTTATTTCAAATTTTAGGTATTTCATTTTAAGTGTTATGGTTATACTATCTATAATTTCTTTAGAATATTTATTTTTTATATTATTATTCTTAAAAAAATATGTTTATTATTATTTTATAGTGTAGTACTTCATCAAGTGGAATAATTACATATTTCATGTTTAAAATTAAAATTAAAAATAGTTTCCGTTGTACGTAGTAGAGCTTATCTATAAAACATGAGTGATTTTAAATAGGAAATGTGATCTTATGATTCAAATTTTTCCGTCTTTTAGACTTTTCCCTTGTGCATTCACACTAGATTGTCCTTGCATTTCAAAATGGATCTAGTTGCTTGAAAAAATAATAAAACTGAACAGGGGAATGGTGGAACAATGATCCCATCACAATCGAAGAGGAAACAATTTTGAGTGGAGGTGCATTGAATATTTTAGATGCTTTCACTATAAATGGAAAACTAGGAGACCTCTATTCCTACTCAATGTCAGGTAACAATTTTCTTTTGGTTGGAAAAGGTTTTTGATTCAATTTTGTAGATGGCCAGTCCCTAATCAAGACCTAATTGATTAAAAATGAATATTTTTTACTCAGTTAAATCTAGAAACATGCACCATGAATATAACTAAGGCTCACCCAATTCTGTTTCATAGTAATCAAAATAAAGAGTGTAATTGACTTTAATGAAATTATATGTATGCAGGAACAACCAGTTTCTCTATAGAATAGGGAAATACCTACCTTCTCTGTATTGTCAATGTTGCAATCAATAATCACCTCTTTTTCAAGATTGCATCACACAATCTCACAGTGGTAGTGGTGGATGCCTCCTACACAAAGCCATACACAATAGACATTCTCATATTATTATCTAGTCAGGTTACACATTTTCTTCTTATTGGGGAGTGAAGTCCAACAGTCTTTTATGTCTGTTCAACTCACAACTCCCACCTTTTCTTGTCTCTTCGTATTCTTGGAGACTTCAAGAGAACTCTCAGCTGAGTGTATAAAACTATGAATATTGTTGTTGTAGATGTGTAGAATAGAAAAATGTATCTCTTGCTTGATATGGGAATAATTAATGATAAATTGGACCTAATGTCTCCTTGATCTAGTCTTGTGAGGTGTTTTACACATCCACATTAGGTCTTGGGCCCTTGCAAACTAAATAAAATGCATTCATTGATGCCTTGCAAAAATGTTGTGAATTGTTGTAACACACTTTCACACTATTCTAGGATCTTATTAATATATTTCACCTAAATAACCTCTTTGTATCACTTACCAAGCCTTATTTCAAAGTTTTTGTAAAGTGTTGTAACAAACTTTCACTCTTTTCTAGGCTTTTCATCAATAATTTGACCCTTTCTTATGCTTGAATTGGTCCCACTTTACACTTACAGGCCTTAAGTTTTTTTTTGAAAATAATCCTAATAAACATCATTTAATACATTTAATTTATGAAACCCACTTAAAGTGCCTAAGTGGGACCCATTCACCACTAGGGGTGAATAAGTCCCCTTTGGCACAAAAATCAAAATAAATTCAAATTTTTGGTGGGTTATTATTCTCTAAGACCCAAGGTCATCCTATGATGTATTTTTGGGAATTAGGGCATAATTGTGTACAAATAAAAGGCTTTACCATTTATTTCACCACCAATTATTCATTCATCATTCATTATCCATCTCAAGTCAAGCAAGTTAGGGTTTTAGATTTTAAGTCATCAAGATAGTTTTCTAAGGCGTTCAAGGGAAAATTCTTCATCCACTATTGCAAAAATTCAAGATCTATCATCATGATTTAGGTACTTTGAATGCTTGGAGATGATTGAAGAATAGGTTGAAAACTTGTTGAAGTCATCCCCCTATTGGAAAGATCAAAATATTCACAAAAAGTCACTTAAAGTGTCTAAAATTAGGGTTTCAGATCTGGACACCTAGAGGAGTTAAGAAAGAGCAGGCTGAGAGCTTCCGTTTCCACTTTCGGGTTTTCAAAAAAGTCAAAGTGGAATCATTCACCATTAGTGGTGAATTAGTCCCACTCTCCCTATTTTTTAGAGATTTCTATGGATCCAGATACCCATTTGGCTGAAATAGGCTCTAGTGGAGTTTTTCCAAATATGGGACTAATGCACCCAAAATGGAAAACGAGTCCCAGCAGGTCAAAAATTTAGGATTAGTAGCATTTCCAGATGCAAACTTCTAGTTTTATAGTTCTATGTTCTGTTTCATGATCATTTCTAGGTCTTTTGGCATACTACATTTTGTTTTCAAACATTTCATGTCTTCCAAGTTTGCACTTGGTGGTGAACCCATCATTCAACCTTTTCTAATCCCAAACCCTATCCTAGGATACCTTATTATCAGATCTCTCACATCCTTCATTGGGTTGAGATATCTAAGGTATTCTTGAGTGTGAACATTAGAAAATTGGATCTCTTTCCTCCTATCCCCTTTTGTGGACAAGGAAGTGGAGCATCTATTTTCTATGTTTCAAGATGTACATGAGAGAAATTATACTAAATAAAAGAAAAAAATCTCATGGATGTAGTCATTACGGTGAACCACATAAATTTTTTGTTGTGTGTGATTTTATTTGTGTCTATTTTCACTCAACTTAAATTCTATTTATGTTTTAAATTTTCTTTTTCAAAATCAACAATTGGTATCTGAGCTTTGGTGAAAAAGATGTCTTGGAAATTGTGAAGAATTTCTAGAAAAATGGACATAGGAGCTTTGTATGATTGGGCTCAAACTCTCATGTCTTGGTCATGTGGCTCTAGAAAGAGTTTTGATGAAGTGGGAGTTATTCATATAGATGATGATGAAGGTTTCTGGGCTTCTTGAAAGAAGCTTTTGGATCAGTTAGATTATGAAGCTGATTATGTTATTGAAGAGTCTCTTGGTAAGTTGGAACCTAGCAATGACATGGAGAAAATGCAAGAAATAAAAAGTGTTGTATTGGTCTATAGGTGGATTCTGAAGAAAATACCAAGTATCATGGAAAGCTTGTTCCTTAGTTTGATAAGAATTGGGTTGAGAGGTATGGAGTGGATTCAAAAGTTGCCTTGATAGATTTAGTAATGATGCTCTTTAAGGAATGTGGAGTTCAATATCAAGGTGATGAAGGCCCTATGGATGCAATTGATGTGAAAGCCATGATTGGTGAAAAGAAAAATATTTATAAAATGAAAAAGATGAATATAGAAGATTCCAAGGAACATTTCAGCGAACACTCTATCTCGCATCTTCTATCGCAGAATGGATTCGAAGGTCTAGTTGAAAACTTCAAAATTACTGTAGTAGCTACACAAATTGTATTTCTATCAAGGATATAGGGAAAGCTTCACCTGATAGAACCCCCAAGGAAAATGCTTCAATGGTTGAATCGTCTGTAACTGATTATGATCAGGAACCTGATGTTTTTGAAGAAACCAATTTGTTTGGCTCAGAAGGTGAGGAGTTTGCATCTATTGCTTATTGTTATAGGCATTGGAAATTGGATGAATAAATATCATTATTCACAAGATATGAGGTCTAGAGTCTTATGGATTTAAGGGGCCAAACATAGTTTTTCACTTTGAATTCTCTAAATGAATTTGATCCCAAGTTTTCTAGAGTTGATTGGCATAAAAAATTGGAAACCCATTGAGGTGCTGTTTTGGAAACTAAACTTAAGAACAACAAAAATAAGCTTGCAAAATGGACTTCTCAAGCCCTTCTTGGAAGTGAAGATGTTATGAAGTTGGGATATGTGTTGTTGAAGAAACTACAATTAATTTGGAGTTTAAGAAGGATGCAAAAGAGGCAGATTACTTTGGGTTGAATCAGTTCTTGATAGAGATAATGCAAAGGAAGCATGAAATGGATTGGCCAGTTGGTAACAATGATGCAATGGACTAGTTATTTGGTCTGGTAATCAAATAATATTGAGCTTGTAAAATTAGGAAGAGCGCTCTGTACGTTGTAGTAGTGGTTGGACTTCAAGTGGGAGATTGTTGGGGAGTGAAGTCTAATAGTCTTCTATGTCTATTCAACTCCCAACTTCTCTCACTTTCTCTTGTCTCTTTGTATTTTTTAATACTTCAAGAGAACTCTTAGATGAGTGTATAAAACTATGAATATTGCTGATATAGATGCACATGCGAGAAATCAGAGTGAATAAAATAAAGAAATATATGCTTTTCTTGTAGATGTAGCCATTATGGTGAACCATGTAAATTTTCTATTGTGTGTGTTTTTCTTTGTGTCTATTTTGGCTCAACTTTAATTCTATGGGTATGTGCAGGATCATCATGGAAAAAATAGGACCTTAAGTGGAAAAAAAATTAGAAAAATTAGAGTTAGGAAACTTGCCATAAAAATTTGAATAAGTTATCTATATTATTTCAAAAATATGTAAGAATAGAAACTGTAGAAAATTGAATGTAGTTTCTAAGCTACTAGGTTTATTTTCTTTTTAAAAAAATCTATTTGGTGAAAATTTGAAATTTCAATGCAATAGTACTTAAATTCCGAGGGAAAAATAAGAGTAGGTGTTTGTATGACCAGCTAACCACAATAAAATATGATAATGTTTTTATAATATTTTAGATATAATTAGAGGGACTTATGTCGATGATGCATATTTTTGTAATTTTTTTCCAAGTAAATAATTAATTATGAATTTTTTACAAATTTTTAAAAATATAAAAACATGTATGTCTAACCACCTTAACTTGGTCAAAAGTTCATGAAATTCATTTCTTTTTAATCCTATAGTATGCGAAGCATAGAATGTGACACATGTTTTAGATTCAAAAAATGTGATATCGTTTGAAAGCTAAATATGTTTTTCAATCAACCTATCAATTAGGACTTTAGTCGTAATTCAAATAGAAAATGAATAATAATTATTAATTAAATTCAATGTAATGCATAATTTATATTGGTGGAAAGGTGAGAATCTCCTTTAAAAACCCCTTTCGTTTCATCAATTTTGGGTAAAATAAAAGTCATGACTAGCCACATACCCTACACATACCCATCATGATCTTGCACATACCCCTATTTATGTTTTAAATTTTCTTTTTTAAAATCAACACTTCTCATAGACAATCAATCGAAAGTAAAATACTTTATTGTCACCAAACTATACACTACTCAAGGATTCTTTGATAACACCACAACAACTTCCATTCTAAACTATGTGGGATCTAATTCCTTTGCCACTCCAATCCTTCTAGAGCCTCCATTTTACAACGACATTGCAACTGTGACCATATTTACTTGAGCCTTATGAAGCCTAGCTTTAGAGGACCATTCAGTGGACTTTCCCGAAACCATAGATGATAATCATCTTATAACCATTGGAATTGGTTTAATTCCTTGTTCCACTGATGCTAATTATATTGGTCCTAATAATACCATAGTGAGTACCAATATGAAAAAATTATGTTTTGTGCTACCAACTGTCTCTATTCTACAAGATTATTACTTTGGTAATAATAAATTCTATACCATTGATTTCCTTTGAATCCACCCATTGAGTTTAATTATACCGATGACATACACAAAAATCTATGTGCACTAATTTCTGGAATGAGGGTGAAAGTCATTGAGTATAATACCACAGTTCAAGTGGTGTTCCGAGGTGTTGTATAAATGAAATGGTAGAAGAAAAATAACAACAAACAGAAATAGTTAGAAACATATAACTTTAATATTAATCAAAATAAAATATTACATAGACTGATGTTTTATATAGCGTCAACTCAAACATCAACTTCTACCATCTTACAACTCTGTGGAGCTAAACTCCATTTGGGAGTAATTGCAAAACTTACAAGGCTATACAATATATAGAGAATAAATCACCTATAGAGAACTAACAATAAATAATTAATGGTCAACAAACTGAGTAGTTGGAGGAGATAAAATCAAATCTTGGTATTTAATGCTAAGATATGGAAATTGATATGTTGGTTGATATGGAGCATTTGAAGAGACAAGTCCATCTATGAAATTTAATGAATCAATTGAGAATTATTTCCAACACTCCCCCTTAATCTCAAATATAGACATTGATTCTTTTGCATCTACAATATTTGAATCATATGGATCGAACCTAGGAAATCCCATTTTTCCATTGGGATGCTCTAAAATTGAGCTTTACTCTTCTTCTTACCTATCCATCATAGGTTTATATGTGATGCACTTGTTTTTTTTCACAACCCCCCTTTGGGCTACATTGCTGGAGCTTGGGGATCCTAGCTTCAATTAGATTTTCACTTGATAGCCACAACTTGTCTTAAAAATAGCAAACTCCTCCTACATCTATGATCTGCTTCCTTGAATCTACTTTCATTCTAGTGGTAGAGACTATTCCTTTGGGGTGGCCTTAGACATAGACTATGACTCTTTCTTCAGTAACTAATCTCTTCACAAACTAGTGATTGCACTCTTTTCTTCTGATCAATGGCTTCCAAGGTGACCTTCTAACATGTGAGTTCAATGCCTTTCCTTTGTAGCACTTCACACTCCTTTGATAGCTATAAATTCCAAAATACTCTTGCAAATGAGTATTTGAATGGTACGTAGGTCCTCTTCAATGAAAAACTATGAACACAATTCTTTAAGGAATGGCAACAATATTATTTGCTTTAAGGATCCTTTGAATGAAAAATATTTTCAATCTCCCACTGATCTTATCTTGGCTATGGAGTTTCACTAATCTCTGTGACTTTCTTTTCTCCTTTTGGTAGTAGCACAACCTCTCAATATTCGCTTTCCAATCTCCTCAAACAATGACAAGGTAGAGTACGATCTTCACCAAATGATAGATTATGGAAGAGGCAAGGAACTTCTAAAGAGATGATTTTTCCAAACTTCCTTGGGGAAAAAATTCATACACAAGCAACCTTTGATCATCTTCTATTGAAGACCCAATAAATTTGACTAGATTGGGATGGACAAGGTCACCAAGAAAGTTAACTTCTACAACTATAGATATAGCTGATGAATTTAATGCATTCAACATCAACACTCACTAGGATTCCTCTGGGCTCTAATACCATTTGTAGAAATACAATGGTAGAAGAAAAATAACAAAAATAAATAGTCACAAACATAGAAATTTAATATTAATTATCAGAATAAAATATTACATAGATTGATGTTTTACAAGGCTTCAGTTCAAACATCAACTTCTACCATATTATAGCTCTATGGAGTTGGACTCCATTTGGGAGTAAGTTCAAACCTTACATGGCTCAACAATATATAGAGAATCAATCACCTATAGAGAACTAATAGTCAAGAATTAACGACCAACAAACTAAGTTGTTTGAGAAGATAGAATCAAATCTTGGTATTTAATGCTAAGATATGGAAGTTGATATGTTAATTGATATGGAGCATTTGAAGAAACAAGTCCAATTGGGAAATTTAATGAATTAGTTGAGAATATATTTCTAACACTCCCCCTTAATCTCAATTGTAGACATTGCTGCTTCTGCATCTACAATATTTGAATCATATGGATCAAACCTAGGAAATCCCACTTTTCCATTGGGATGCTCTAACCACAAGCTCTAGCCTTCTTTTTACCAGTCCATCGTAGGTTTAGATGTGATGCACTTGTCTTTTTTTCACTCCTCCCTTTGAGATACACTGTTGGTGCTTGTGGATCTTAACTTCAATTAGCTTTTCACTTGATGGCTATAAATTCTCTTAAAAATACAAAACTCCTCCTTCTACATCTATTATCTTCTTCCTTGAATCTACTTTCATTCCAGTGGTAGAGACCATTCCTTTGGGGTATCCAAAGACATAGACTACAACTCTTTCTTTAGTGACTAATCTCTTCACAAACTAGTGATTGGACTCTTTGCTTCTGATTGGCAGCTTCCAAGGTGGCCTTCCAACATGTGAGGTCAACACCTTTCCTTTGTAGTGCTTCATAGTCCTTTGAAAACTATGACTTCCACAATAATCCTATAAATGGGTATTTGACTGGTATGCGAGTCTTCTTCAATGAAAAACTATGAACGTAATTCTTTAAGGAATGGCAACAATTTTATTTGCTTCAACAATCCTTTGAATGACAAATATTTTCAATCTCCCAATGATCTTATCTTGGCTGTGGAGTTTCATCAATCTCTATGACTTCCTTTTCTTCTTTTGGTAGTGACACAACCTCTCAATATTCACTTTCCAATCTCCTCAAATAGTGACCAGGAAGAGCACAATCTTAACCGAATGATAGATTATGGAAGAGGTAGGGACCTTCTAAAGAGATGATTTTTCCAAACCACCTCAGGGCATAAATTCATACATGAGTATCCTTTGATCATCTTCAATGCAATACCCAATAAATTTAATCAGATTGGGATGGACAAGGTCACCAATAATGTTATCTTCTGCAACTATAGATATAGCTAATGACTTCAATGCATTCAACATCAACACTCCCTAGGATTCCTCTGGGAATTGATATGGGTTTTAGAAATACAATGGTACAAGAAAAATATCAACAAATAGAAACAATCACAAACATAGAACTTTAATATTAATCAGAATCAAATATTACATAGAATAATTTTTTATAGAACTTCAACTCAAACATCAACTTTTGGCATCTTATAGCTCTATGGACCTGTAATCCATTTGGGAGTAAGTTCAAACCTTACAAGGATCAAAAATATATAGAGAATCAATCACCTATAGAGAACTAACAATCAAGAATTAATAGTCAATTGACTGAGTAGTTGGAGGAGATAAAATTAAATCTTGGTCTTTAATACTAAGATATGGAAGTTGATATGCTAGTTGATATGGAGCGTTTGAAGAGACAAGTACAACTAGGAAATTTAATGAATCAATTGAGAATATATTTCCAACACTCCCCCTTAATCTCAATTGTGGAAATTGATGCTTCTACATCTACAATATTCAAATCATATGGATGGAACCTAGGAAATCCTACTTTTACATTGGGATGCTCTAACCAATAGCTTTGGCCTCCTTCTTACTAGTCCATCATAG
>VDFB02006477.1:0-23643 GCA_007258455.2 Sequoia sempervirens
TTATATCCACTACAACACTTCAATTCTTCAATTAGGTCAGCCAAGAAGAGAATAATCAATGAATATAATTGGTCAGCCACCAAAGCATAATACGGTCCTATCTCAAATGTAGAAAGGACCAAAACAATCAAAACTTATTTCAATGTGATCCAAAAATTGTTTATATGCCAGCACACATCAACCTAAGTTGGCATCAGGGAAACATGTGGATGAAACATTTAAAGCACATAACCAGTTGGCCCATAAACTCTCTTTTAATTGAATTTACTTGTTGCAAACCTAAGAAGGATAGTTCAGGACCCAAATCTATCATGGAACATCTTTCATTGCTGGCATAGCCCCCCAAGCACATGGCACAAGCAAAGGAACAAGCTCTATTGGTTGGATATCCACAAATAACCTAGAAAGACAACTCAAGACACAATGTGGCACCAAATCGACCAAATAGCAACATTCGGATCACATAGGGATGTTCCTTGAACAGCCAACATCACTTCCTTATACTTATTTCATACTTCATGTCATCAATAGCCATCATAGATCAAACAGGTATAGAACACTCTATTCACAAAACACAAGATAAATGACCAGATTATGTAGCATTAGTAGAACAACTTGCAGACAACTTCAGCATATGATATTGGAATTGAGACATTGCACATACATTGAGATTATATTCACCAAGCTGCAAGAGTAGGGACATTAATGCAAAGAAATGTGGACCAATTCAGACAACTAGCAACACTACCAACCTTCTACAATTCAAATATTTCTCCTCGACAACACAAGTGTCTTGAAAAGATAGGAGTGCAATGTACACAAAGCACTGACATTGAATACCAAACCACAAGACTAGAACTGTGATAGTGGAGGAATGCAAAGCATTATCTTAGCTAGACTTCAATGCAGCTTCGTGAACCAGAATCAATTTAGGAACATGCAGAAACCAAAAATTTCTTTTAGCAACACATATACTATCAGGAACATCAGGAGAGAGCAAGAGATATACTGTAGACCTTCAACAACATCCCTCCAACATTATTCATGCTTCTAATCCTCATATTAATGCTTCTAATCCTCATCTTAATGCTTTTAATCTTTATCTAAATATATCAATATGAAAACAACGTTGTTGATAGAAATAATGTATTATATGAACATCAACAATAATACTACTTTAGTAAGGCATGAAAGTCAACCGTGAAATTCTTCAACTCTTCTCTTCTTTGATAAGACATGACATCCAAACATGAACTTCTTCAATTCTTCACTTCTTTGATAGGGAATGACAACCAACCATGAACTTCTTCAACTTGTCTCTTCTAGTTACCAACAATCTCCTCAACTACCTACAATCTCCAACAATCAATATGGACATTGAAATGACAACAATGCAACCATCAGTGTTGACATCAATGACAACAGTTGTTAATAGGACCAATCAAAGAATATTGATCACCCTTACTATATATAGTAAGGTGAGGGATGTCAAGAAGAATTGGAAGTTCAAAGAGATGGGATTTTGACTTCATCATCATAGGGGCCTTTCCTTTTTCCTGTGCTAGGCACAGTCGAAGGAACAAAAGGAGCCACTAGAGGTTGCATGGCTTGGAAGAATTGGAAGGTCTACTCAAGGGAGCATGCTTATCTTTATCCCTCGATGAAGAAGGTCTAGAGGATGAATATCATTGCTACATAGGAGTAGGTTGAAAGGGTATTGTAGAAGAAGGAGGAGGTGGAACCGAATCATGTGCTAGGCCCCCAGTCTTATATTTATAATATGCTTTATACAACAAGTCACCACAAGGTAGCATGGGTCCCATTGGAGCAAGCCAAAAGTGGTCAAGCTAGAAGCCCCCATGTGACACTAGCAACTTGTATCCAATATCCTAGATAATTTGCACAGGTCACTCATGAGGAAATTTTAAAAATTTATGGACAAAAAAAAGTGATTGTGTTCATAGAAACTAGCCAAGGAATGCCTAGTTTTACTCTGAACAAGTCAGGCTTCAGTATCACAACTAATGTCGTAGAGATGGATTTAGGTCCCACAAGGATCTACAGATAAATAGATCCCAAAGGGGAGAGAGAAATACCATTGTGCATGTGAATGGTAGTCTTGCACTCGTCATATCTCACCCTATGCAGGCCATTGACGAAGAGTGTCTCCTTAGTTATAACATTGACCTTGCTGGTCGGGTCAACCATAATGCCACTATCGACATTACCATTGACCTGAGTGAGAATGTAGAGGGGAGAGTACTCTCCATGGTAAGGCAAGTCATTAGGTGTAAAATATATGTCAGGTATTTTGGCCTTTTGACTTAGAGGGGAGATTGGATTGATAGACACCATGTTCGTATACACAACATCATTAGATGGCATAGAAGAAGTAGTAATAAAATTGGAAGAGTAAGGTGGGAAGGGATTTGTGTAGATTTGCAGTTGGTTGTTGGCTTTAGCAACAGACTTGTTAGAGTTATTCTTTTTAGTATCAATGTGGATGTTATCGGTATCTATGTGGTCTTGAATTACATGTCTCAAGTGCACACAACGTTGAGTATCAAGCCTAGGCACTTGATGGTATTGGTAGAATTTAGAAGTGTCATACCAACTTGGGTATGGCTTGTTTTTAGGAAGTGATCTAATTTTAGGGAGGGTGATTATATTTTCTTTTAATAATTTTTGAAGTACACTTGAGTAAGAATCAGATAATTTTGTAAAGACCCAATTACATTGTGACCCAAGTGTATTTTTTTCATTTGTTTGAGGGATAGTTATACATTAGCTATTGCTTTATTTATCTTCAACCCTCTGAAAGTAGATGTAGCCCTAAAATTATCAAGATGTGAGGATGAGGTAGAAGCCCCATACTAAGCTAATGTCCATTAATAGTCTGACAAGGCATTACACAAATGAGAAAAGGAAGGATATTTCATCAGGGAGACTTGTTCCCTTAATGTTTTCTAGAGACTTCCCATGAACATCCTCTAGATGTCATGGTCAAGTAGGTAATAGGGAATTTATGAGGAGATAGATTGGTAGTGAGAAATGAAATTAGTCAATTTCTCATTTAGTTGTTTCTTACAATGGACAAGGTCATCGATAGTGACCTTGGAGCCAATTTTCACTTGGAACTGTTGTAAGAATTGATTCATAATTTAATCAAAAGAAAATATGGAATTATTAGGTAGTGAGAAAAAATCACTCCAATGCGGTCTCCAAAAGGGATCACGAGAATATTTTTTTCTAATAAATGATCCTAATGTAAAAATTCGCTACACAAATCAATAAAGGAATTGGAATGTGTCTATGGATCTCCCTTACCATTGTATTTATTGAATTTTGGTATCTTGATCCCTTGGCGCATGGGAGTGTTCAAGATGTTCAAAGTGAGAGTGCTATGATGATAGTACCGATTAAGGGTGGATTGTATGGTATCATTAGTTAGGTTGGTGAGTTGAGATTGCATTTGACCCATATTCTACTAGAGGGTGTTCAAGATGGGATCAAATGATGGGGGAGGCGGATTAGGCATTGCAGCAGAAACTTGCACCATAGGAGTTTGAAGTGTAGAGCTAGGTGGAGGGATGTGATACCCCAAATTATTTTGAGATACATTAACCCCAGGAGTAATGGGAGGCACAAACACAACATTTTTGTTGTTATTAGAAGACATAAGGGGTACTATAGGATTTGCATCTACCAAATGCACACACACCTCAAGCATCAAAATATTTAATTGGGTGCCAGTGATATCCGATTGGGAATCTTGAGGCTGACTCATTATTGATGTGTACTAGGGCACATTAGTCTTGACTATGTTTGTTAGCACATGAAGCAATTTAAGGCCCTTGCAATCTGAGATGAGAAGGTTTCTCAAATTACCGACAATAGGAGTAGCTTGAATAAACAAGTTGTCATGATTAAGAAAATATTCAGAATGCTTTAGGTTCTCTTCCAAAGACTAGAATTTCTCAAAGAGGACCCTAAGAGCAGTTTCATAATCTACTGAAGACATAGACCTTAGAGGATAATTTGGTTTAGAGCTCGAAGGAGAAGAGTTTCCAAAGATTGACTAGGGGCCAAAAGGATTAGGAGTTTCAAAAAACATTAGTCTGGGTCTAGTAGGACTATACCGGTTTGGAGGTATGGTAGCTCTCAAAATTCTTCTAACTATGTATCCATAGGTTGTGGACTAGGTCGTGAAGCTCATAGAGGAGTATTCACAATGCACAACCTTACAAAATCTAGAAAATGAGAGAAGAAAATACAAGAGGGGATAGAAGGATTTTAAATAATGCTTAGAAGATTATGCAAGAAGGTGAGTTCACATTAGATTCACCTAAATATACAGGAAATTCTCTACCCTCAAGATGACAAGATCTCAAAGAGAAAATTATCTCTCAACTACCTCAATTGACATGACTCAAGTGAACTATAAATGGAGGAATGTGAGATTTAACAGATTACAAAAATTATCTAGACTTTTCAGACATTAGACACCAAAAGTGCAGGGTACAAAGGTCTTCCAAAAAACTAGGAAATATCTCTGTCTAGGACAGATGTGTGGTTGTCAGACGATAGCACGCCGCATTGGTGTCTTGTACGAACAAAAAATAGTCATCACAAGAAGACACAAGATACTTTGCACGAGTTTCTAAACATGAAAGGGATGCAAAACACAAGTGTACAACAAATATAAAGTGACAAACATAAAGATGCTAAGTTAAAATTAGATGAAAATGATAAGGAGAAGTTTAAGATATCATCGAAAATGTTTGATGAAGTTCAAGCTTTCTCCAAGTAGCTCTTCCACTTGCACCTACACACACAATACCAAAGAGAAATGTTTGGGTGGTTGTATAGGAGTTTTCCTTAGTCAAACCCCTGTATTGGTGTTTCCATCTCCACGGACAACCTTAGACGAGATAATGGAAAGACATAAAATGATAAAGAGAACAATATGCTTAACAAATAAAGATAATATGCTTGAATAAAAAGACTTGAATAGTTATCACCCTCAAGAATAGAAGCTTTGTAGCTTGCTAGTGTAGTGAAGAAGTAACAAGAAACTCCAAGATAGCAATGGCCTCTTCGCAAGATGAGCTCGTATTTGCAAAAATGGAGTTTAATCTGGAAGCTGCAGAAGAGTTTTTTGGAAGATATGTGTATAGAAGAGATGGAGAGTGTTGTGTATGCTCAAGAAAAATATTGTAGAATGGTGGAGAATGAGAAAATATTTGCGTGTTTTACCAAGAGAGAAAGATTGAATGAATTCAAATTAATCAATCCTCTTCAAGGAAGAGGGACTTTTTGGTTCAAATGACTTTCCCAAGCAACTCTCAATGAGGTTGCAAGTTGGCAGAGGCATTACACTACCAAAACATGGCACGTTTAACATCTCAACAACCAACTCAATCATGGATTTTTGTAGGATGCGAACATAGCTCAAGGACATCTTTGTGACGTGTATAGGTATGTGAGAAAATTGGACTCAACAGTCAAGAAATTGGGCATGCTAGATGGTGAGAGATGGTTTTAGATTGAAGGAAATCATAATTATCTTAATTTACCTTAAGAGGAAGGCATATGTAACACAAAATTGCATAAGATGCAATTTTTGACATTACACATGGTTCAATAATTTTATCAAGTTCAAATAATTGTTCTTGCTTTCTTTATTGTTCAATTTGACGATTGAATATTTAGTCATTTTAAATTTTTTTATAATGTAGATTGTTTTTATTTATTTGCATTTAATGGTGTGGGAAATAAATCTAGTCTAATTAAATGTATGCAATTGAATGACATTAGTTTTGGTATTCTTTAATCATTTTAAATGAATTCTAATTTTAATTAATTAAATAATTAACCAAGTTTCAAGGGTTATTCCTCTTGGTGTTGATACAATTAATTGAATAATTGATCACTAATTGATCATGCATAGTTGATTAACATAAGAATAAACAAAAGAACTTTCTTTTTAGATTTTCATTTTTTATAAAAATATCAAAGAAAGTAATTAATAAAATATTTAAAAGGAATTAGTTAATTAACCACACTAAATCAAATTGATTACTCTAATTAATTGAATATAATTAAATAATTAGTCAAAGGTAGTGTAATCAAGTGGTAGGGCCACTTGGTTTTCATGTTGGAGACTAGAGTTTAAATCTCCCCCAAGTGACATCTTAGTGATGATAGGCATGTTAATTGCTATTCATACTTCAATTAATTATTAGATAGTGGTATTTTAGCAAGAGATGGGCATTCAAGTCAGGAAAGCATGCCAAAGGTGATAGCATTTGAGCTAGAAGAGCACAAGATAAGGTGTTCAAGGCATAGGAATATTATGTAGGAATAACATTCAAGTTTGAGGGAGGAACACAATGGAGGAACATAGGAGTAAGATGAACATAAGGAATACGGTTTCCTTATAAGGAGATGGGAGAGATGCATTCAAACCCAAAAAATAAGTGTATTAATGTTCAAGTTGAAAAAGAATGTTAGAGAATTAAAAGAGAGCATTAGTCAAAGTGGTGTCCTCGCAAATATAACTGTATGGGATGTAGGTCCCATGAACAAACCCTTACAACTTCAAGGGTGAGGCTCTAATAAAAATCTATGTATAATTAAAGAGCTAGTTATATCTAATTATTGGTCAGTCTAACTAGAGCTTCAAGGAAAATTAGCTTTTCTAGAAACATAGAGAAGAAACAAGAAATAGAAAACAATATCTTCTTTTAAAAATATAATATTCTAGAGAACACACAAAGAGACAAGAATTAGCAAAAAAACAACAACAAAGAACAAATATTTCAATACACAAAAAATGTGATTTTTTCTTTTCTCTTGTTTATCTTAATTGTGTTTGTCTTTTGATGTGATGAGTTTGTTTGTTGCTTTGGATCTTAGTTCCACTAAAGGGCCTCTTAGTGCTTCTTATAAATCACCCTAAATAAATCAAAGGATTTCAAAGAAACCATTTGGAGAATCTTCCTTTTGGAATTGTGTTGTATGGTTAATCTTTTTACTTTTTAATTTATATGAAGAAATAAAAAATTGTATATAAATGATTTCAAGGAATGCTTGGAAGTATAGATTTAATTAAAGAAAAAAATGACAATGAATGGAATGCTTTCAATCAAGACTTTAAAATGAGATTTTTTCAATTCAAATTAGTGTGTTTAGAAGCATAGACCCAAAAAAGAAACTTTTATTCAAAAAAACAGAATTAAATCTAACTCCCAAACAACCAATTCTACTATAATTTTTCCGGAGCACCTCTTCATAGGCACAACATATTTTTAAATTTTATAAATGACTAATATAGTTAACAATAAATCTGCTTCAATCTTTAAAAACAAGAAAATCCACTTCTATAGTTAGAAATATCTCAAATGAAGAGAAAATTTTAAATTATAGCAATGTGTACTCCAGTAAATCTATTGGCCCTCCCTTCCATTTCAATCTTTAACAATTGGTGATAATCTCCAAAGAAAAGTGATGGAGAAAATTGGGCAAGAAATTCTAAGAGAAAAAGTAATGGTTGCTTGCAAGGGTTGAATGGTGGCATGCAATAAATTTAAAAAAGATTCAAGGAAGATTGATCTCAAACTCTTGATAGTGATTGCTTCATTGCAAAAATTTAGGCTTTTTGGTTAACTAAAATAGGATTATTAATAGATGTAAGAGCAAATGGAGGTCAAGGATATAGTTTCCTAATCAATATTGAGCTAACAAGCTCAAACTCAAGATGAACTCATAGAATTAAAAAGAATGAATGAACTCACTACTACAAAACGTGTTCACCACTTTACTAGTACAATGTTTGTCATGGTGAAATCATCATTTTGGAGAGAATTTTTCGTACATAATAAATATACAGTACGTGGAATTTAAAGTAACTATAAACAATAGGCAAAGAGTCATAAGAGGTTAATGTGGTTACTTTACTTTGGAGATATAATTTGAAGATCATTTTTTATATATATTTCATGCCTTGTAAATTCATGTGTTGGATGTTTGGCTCATCATTAAATCTTCCATGTAGGCCTATTCAAATTTAGTAAGTTATAGTTTACGTGGGGGGAAATTGTGTTTGGAGGCTCTTTCTAGGACCTTTCTTAGCCAATTCCCAAGATTAAGCTAACAATTCAAGACATGTACTTTCAGGTGTGTGAACCCTAGGTGCATAAGAAAGACAGTGGTATGTGTCACAATGGAGATTGCAAAATAACTCTAATGGTAGATTTATAGTCTACTGTAGCAATGGACTCCTAAGCAATGTGTATATATTTCCTTGTTTGTTTCTTCACTAATGATTCTTGCATGTTCTTTCATTTTTAGCTTCTCTTTTAAACACATTCCACCCATTTTTAGTTGTTGGAGGTTAGATCATGGTTGGGGATGCACGAGAGGGAGAGTGTTTAGGTAGAAAAAGAAAGTTTGAATGTGCAAAACACTACCATATGCAATCTTATTCAAGACACTATTGCACACACTAGCATTGTGAATGAGCGAACAATGAAGAGCAAGGTACAAAGCAATGTAGAAGACAAGTGAGTTCAGATTTGGGCATGCAGCATGAGTTGAATTAATGAAGGAATTTTAATGACATCCATGAGACCAAGTGGTCTCATGGACCAAGGGACACAACAATAACACATTTTCAAGTTCATTTTGATGTCATCTCTTCTATTATGAATCTTGATCAATAAACTTATTGTTTTGTGAAGCCTTGCCTCCTCAAATAGCTCATTCAAACTACCACATTCAATTTTTTTCAAACTAAATAAGAATATCCTCATAAGTTGCACATTCAATGATGAAGTGCCATTCAGTTTCAACCACCCCCTTACTGTAGAAAATGCAAGTTCTTTCTTCACACTCTTCCTTGGGGACCACCCATCAATTTGTCTCACATCTAAGATGATGAGAATTGGTCCTCAACTATACAACTAAAATTTTAGCTTTTCCCTTGATTGCAACCCTCAAATAATATTTGTCATCATATTCCCACGTGGGGTTGAACTTTTTGACATAGTGCATTTTTTTCTGCCAATTTATTTTGTCCACATGACAGTCTTAAATGTTTCTAACAATCTTTTTTTATCTCTTCATAGTGTTAGGACATTCTTGCAATTTAATGTCCCTCTTGCTCATCCACTTGTTGTTCTGCCTCATCCAAGTCTTTTTCCTATGGGCTAATTCCTCCTCAACAACCATTTTAGGTCAACAATGTTTATCCATGTTTTCAACCTTTCTTAAGTAGCATAGCAAATGAATTATCTTTGATTCTTCCATCAGAAACATTCTTGCCTCAGCCAAAAGGATCTTATAGGATATCGTTAATTTGACTTTGAGACTAGTAGTAATTAAATATTTTTGGATTCTTTCTAATTGCCTCCACTTGTAGTTTGACATGATTCTCTCCAAACCTCAAACCATAGAGGACAACTAGCACGAACAACAAACCAAAAAATATTTTCTTGGTTTTCCAATCCTATAACTCCACTTTCCTACACCTATTTTAAAATAGGAAAAAAATATCTCCATCCTCTTTGTATCCTTTTTGTTCTACAAGTCTCCCAATTGAGCCTATTGTGAAAATTAATTCCTAAGTACTTGTATTCTTCCACTATCTCCAACGAGCTTCCCTCAAAGATAGAGTTAAACAACTGCTTCTTCCCTTTGAAATAAAAAATCATGACTTTTGTCTTGTTGGTGTTCACTTGCATCCCAACCTCATGACAAAAGAGTTCTAAAGCCTTCAAATCTCTCTCAAACCATGAGCATTTTTTTCTATTAGAATAAGATCATCTGCATACAAAAATAACTTCACCACGTAACCCACCAATTGAATCTCCTCTCCAATAGTTTTGTTTAACCATTCTTCAAGTTTATCAATATATAAACCAAACAATGTAGGGGATAGAGGACACCCTTATTTGAATCCAATTGTGCTACCAAAGCACCCTTTTTAGTTTTAATTTTAGCTCTAACCTACTCATAAAGCTTATTAACAACCGCTCTATACTCATTAGGAATCCCAAGTTCCACCATTATGCTCCAAAGCTTGTCTCTAGGAACAATGTCAAATGTCTTTTTGAAATCAACAAAGCAACAAAAAGCTTCTCCACCTTGGGTGTCCCAAACATTTTCAATTAAGTGTCTAAGATGATGCAGTGATCAATGGTAGAGTGCCTTGGCCTAAAGCCAACCTACCCTTGTTCTCTTGTTCTTCCCACCTGTTGATTCTAAGTTCTATCATACTCTCAAAAAGTTTTCCAAGAAGAGGATTGATCACAATAGTACGATAATTGGAAGGGTTATTGGTATTACCACTTTTACAAAGTGAGATAACAACACTAGTAGTCCGCTCAATCGAAAAGTTGTCTTATGTGACTATTAAAATTTCTCTTGATGTTTGATATCTTCCATTGAACAGAGTTTGGTTGATGTGCCAATTATAGAAGGGTTACTTTTCTCTTGCGCCTGTTCATAAAGGAGCATCACATAATCTAACCAATGAGCATCCATGATATTATTTTCTATTTACTTCTTTTTTTGTTGTAGCTCCCTCCAAAAGCCTTTGGCGTTGTGTTCCCCCAAAGATATTAATTCTTTCCTTCTTGAAATCATATATCTTTCTTTTTAAGATTTTATCAATTGTTCATATTTTTTCTTGCTTTCTCAGTTTGGCTCATTCTCTTTAAAGGTTCTTTTAGTAGCCTTGCATTCTTCATAATACCAAGGGTTAGTCGGGAAAGTATTTGAAACCCTTTCATAGATTGAGATTTCTTACACACCTTTAAAGCCCTATGGATTAAAGGGATCAGCATATTGCTACAAATGTAATCACTTTCTTCATTGTTTGTGTTGCATTCTATGTTGTTTTTTGCTAGCTGAAGGTGTTGTTCACATGCAACAACAAAGAGCTCTTGATTTTCTTGATTCACAAGAATTTTACCTTGTGTATGAACTTTCCTATACCTGTGTTGGGTCTACCCTTCATGAAGTTCATTTGTGTGGATGTCAAACTTAACAAGGAGAGGCATATGATAAGATTTCAACTCACTGGGCATCCCCCAATATTGAATTCCAACAACCTAGAAATAGAACTCTTACAAAAAATTACTTAGTCCACTACACTTTGCCCATTGTAGGTTATACAAGTGATATTGTCGAAACTTGACCATGTTTTCATACCATTACAGATAACCATGCCATACAACCTACATAAACCTAGCAACTCCACTCCAAAGTGCAACACACTCTAATTCCCATCTTGTGAAGCCCTTCCCCAAAGTTGGTCCCCATTTTCCTCTGGCCATAGAGGATTGCTATCCCCTCCTTAACCACCCAACTAGATAGACTTATTGTTTGTTGTTCTAAAATTAAAATCACCAATCAGAACTATTTCTCCTAAGGTGCTGAAAACATAAATGTCTTTTTTTAAAGCAGCATATAGATTTTTGCAATCTAGATTTCTCTTCTTGTAGAGCTTCGATCTTTTTGAAAATAAACTAACCTCATTGTTACCTCATTATCTATTATGTTCAGCCAAAAGTCCTCTACTTTTACTATTCCACCCCACATTTATTTTATTAGGACTAAAGAGAGTTTATTATATCCTTCACAGTCTGGAACTTTGCATTCTGTAAGTTATAATGGTTGAATCAAGGTGTATATCAGTCAAACATGGCCAAAATGCTATATTTTAAAGAATGTGCTAAACGAAGTACAAAACAAAATAGAAAAGTACGAAGCATGCATTTTCATCTGTACACAAACCAACTGCGTTGCTCAAGGAGAGGTTTTCAAAATCAGGAACTTAATCTGTAAACAAGACATTGAATAAATTACTAGACAGGACAAATTTGAGATTAGCTGTATACCGTACGTAACCGTAGAAATGATGAGGATCAAAAGCTGCCTACTTTTCTCTATGCACCTAGAATACCTACATGTTCAAGTCGTTAGAAACTTAACATGAACTTAACCAAAAGGGAATGTCAACGTATCAATCTATTTCCCGGTGAAGTATTTCCTACTGCCGCTTAATATTTTGGTTCATGAATATGCACCCACCCCACTTGCAAATTTATGTATCGTCAAGTCTATCAAGACAAACTAATAAATTTGTACCTTTTCCCTGAATCTTTGCATATACTTTCGATTGATTTTGCTTAACACAAACATTCGTTATCGTATATGCTAGATTGACGCCCGCCTTTCCATCAAGATTAGCATCATTCTAGTGCATACATGATCCTTCAACAATATCTTTTCTTCTGTGATCGTATCTAGGAGCACTCACTCTTTATCCTGCCTAACCTGACTGGATGGCAAGGAAGTTTTTCCCTTCATTAGATTGCGGCAATCTCTGTCTTCTTATACTTCAATTATCAAGTTGTGACTGGGTACTGGTTTAGTCGTGCAAAGCATCTCATTAACCCAATTTCCATTCACTAAACTATTTTCCTTGATTTCTAACACAGTATCTTTCAAGTTTGATCTTGGGCCCCTTCACCGTATTAATGAATATTGGGCACTATAGGGTAGAAGATGAGATATTTATTGTACATAGATGCATTGATTTGCATGCCACAAGCACCAATATATACGTATATACAAATAATACACCAAATGCCTGGCAAGGTGACCGTAACACTGCTCTTCACAAACATAATCAAAGTCTTCGTTGGCATTGACCATTTCATGATTTCAGAAGACTGCTATACCTCGAATCAGTGTCCAAACTATATTAAATAAAAATTATAAAACCTTATATGATAGAATCCCAAGAAATGCATTACATTCAAATATTTAAATTACGAATATAGAGATAATAGAGTTTATTTCATTCATGTTGATCATTGAAGAATGCCTGACCATGCATTAAAGATCACATTAGTCTTTTTTTTCATATTCTTAAATATCCATATAAACCTTGTGAGTCCCTGGCAGGTTCCAGAGAGACAAAAGGCTGTTGTAAGGCCGTGAAATAGCACAATGCCAAAAAATGCTATTTCATCGTACAAAAGTTACAAATAATGCTAGCACAACGCCAATAAGTGCTATTTCATCGTACAATAGTTACAAATAATGCTGGGAGCATTTCTTTCAACCCAGACTGAGCAATATATATAAATGTGATAATTATGTACATTAAAATAATTTACAGTTAACCCACAGAGAGAAAGAAAGAGAGCTCTCTTCTAGCAATTTTCAAAATTACTATTGGGCCTGTATTTCCATCATAATTGAGTTAAATTTTAGAATAAATATTTTCAGCTAAAAAATAGAAAAGAATGGGTTTCTATTGGAACATCTCTATACAAGAATGCGGGATCGCATTGAATTTCGAGAGCACTTTCTACGAGGGCTAGCGCTCAATGGGCATGAACATCCCTCCATAAGATCAAGGTCCTCCTCACATGTCAATATAGTTGCCAACTCTGGATTAGCTAGGAGTGACTTTGCAACCAGATATCCAGCAATTGACCATGTCTGGTACAGTCGAGACTGTTTGCCAATGAACCTTGCAGTTTTTGTATCATAATACTCTGGCCACCGATCTCTTGAAAGCCGTTTCTCTGCAATTTCCACTGCTCTACTGGCTAGATCTGGTCTCCCCATCTTTAAGCATGCAACAGTCAACTGTATTGAGAAACAAATAGTCAGAACACTGGATTAACCATGGTTATAAATTATAATGTATAGTGCCTATAGGAGGAGGTCTCTTACCTGCCATAAAAGTGTTGGCCATGATCCTCCATTATGATATGACCAAGGGCTGCAGATTACAAAATCCAATTACTAATGAATATAAACTAAAAACCCAAAATTAAGAGCATCAACAAGTATTTTCCTTTTGTCAAAACTACTACAATCATTTTATATGGCTCAAGTTGCATGTCTTTTCTCGGAGAAAGCAATACAAATTAAAAAAAGATACAAGATCACAGGCGAGTGCTCTAAGGTGAAAATGTGATAACAACTGTCCTTATCCTATAATAGGCATATTTAGATATATATGACACAGGCTTACAACTGTGGTAGTATTTGCATAATTGCATAATTTCAAAGACAAAGGAAAAATATACAGCAACCCAACATTTATTTATAGCAGATTTCTAAACCCCATGCAAAATCGGTATACTAGTACGACACTTAACCATAGGCAAAGGAGAGAGTTGTAAAGGAGAGAGTAGTACGTATTCTTTGGATCACTGCCAGTGATTATCCGCCACTCTTCATATTCCAATGCTGGATAGCAGATTTTCATAGGCATTTTACCAATAAGATCGTCCCATTTGCTCTGTATTAAGTTCAAAATAGATTCAGCTTGTTCTGGGGTAGTCAGAGACGTGGCAATAGCCCAGAGATTGCCTAGGGAGAAAAACCTGAAATCCATGTGAGCTGGCTGGAGGTTCCCTATTAGAAAGCCACCTTGATCAGGCATCCAATCAACAAGCCAAGATGGGATTTGATCTGGATAAATGTTGAACTTATTGACAGCATCATGGGAATACTCTTCTGTTTTGTATCTGTAGATTTCATTGAGCTTTCGCATATCAAGCCAATAATACTCTCTAATATGAAATGCCAGAGCACTTAGCCTGCTGCTTACAGCCCTCATTAAATTTATTGATCCATCATCTACAATCAGTATTTCACGTGCACAACGAAGTGCAGAGTAGAATAAAGCCTGCAATATAGCATAAAAAAATTGTTTTTATAATTTGTTTTTTGAAAAATTTGACACTGGTATGTATTGAAATATATAAAACATCTCAAAACCTTATTAAAAAATTTGGAACACATTTTGGTTGCCTTCAGACAGATAGAATGTGTATTCAGACTATGCAGGATAATGTGGAGAAACACTATTAACAAAAGATGCAGGATTTCAGAGTAAGGTATGTAGTTTTTCTCATAATTCAGAATTCCAAATAATAAGTTTGCACAGAACATATGTCGTAACAGTGCCTGAGGCTCATTGCATGTTAGAAATATATTCAAACATTTGAAGGTAGAACATAAATTTATAACTCCCCAGCACTAAAAGTGTTGCCTAAAATTCCAGCATATGACTTGCTGGATGTGGCTTAGTAGTTGTATTTCAATGAATTCTTTATCCAGGGATAACATGATTTGATGGCTGACTTCTCAACTAAAGACAATTTTTGTACTAGAAGAAGATCATAAACTCTTAAAGAGAGGAATGGAAGAGAGATCCACACCCAACTAATTAACAGGTTTTCAACCTGTCAAGAAAATGAAAATCGTTGCCTATATCACTGTTATAGAAATAATGAAGTGATAGACCATCAATCAAAAAGAACCAAAATTCAGCATACCCCAAGTGTTAAAGATCAAAGACAAACATAAATAAAACCAAACAACATCCGGCAATGGAAACAGTTTATAATCTTCAGATAGAATGCAATTCTTCACCTTCCCAATCCAATCTACAATGAAGTATGAATTTGAATTAACACTCTCCCATTTTAGGATACGTCAATACATTATTAAATGCAAAAGAACAAAGCAATAACTGCCAACTCAAAAAATATTGTTAAGTGGATTTTGCAACTTAAATCAAGACTATACAGTATGCAACCAACAGCAAATACAACTTAAATCAAAA
Organism: Sequoia sempervirens; assembly: GCA_007258455.2. Classification (NCBI taxonomy): domain Eukaryota; kingdom Viridiplantae; phylum Streptophyta; class Pinopsida; order Cupressales; family Cupressaceae; genus Sequoia; species Sequoia sempervirens. Next base: position 15,662 of record VDFB02006477.1, read on the forward strand.
AATATTGTAGAGTGAACTTTCAAACTTAAATTAATCAGTTTGCATATCCTTATTAACAAGCCAACAGCAAATGCTGGGTACAGGTCGAAACAATGGGCCTACCAATTGGCATGGCAACTGTGTCTTCGCACAGGCAAAGGCTTTCTAGTCTGCAAGTTACCATTGGCAAAAATTAACTATAAGGCACATAAAGACCTAGACCAAATGCTCCATGCACATAAAATTAAAATTTCAGAAAAATATAGAAAGGATGGAAAGCAACATTACTGGAGCAGTTCAGACTCTTTAAGGGGCTTTTGTGGTTAATCACTGGCAAGACCAAGTGGATGTTTTAATCTTAGTTAAGGATTTGTAATACATCTCTCGAGAGCTCATGGTCCTACACCAAACCATTAATTGATCAATGAATATGAACCAAATTTTGTAGGATATAGAATCATAAACAAGTTAATCAAAATAACCATTTGAAATTTCAAATTCCTTTCAATTATATAAGAGTAACTGCAGACTTGGAACAGATGAAATTTTTTTAATAGAAAACTCTAGAGCAGTCAGTGAAAACATCTTTTTACATGTCATCACACTATACTGAAACATAAAGAGGCGACTCTCTCTTCTTCTCTCTCAAAACCTTACCGAGTATTGGTTTTGCAAATCGTCCTAGAACTAATATTATTTAGAATTACAAATGTTGATCTGTGGCCATTACTAGAGTTGTAGCAAAAACCATACATTAATTGCATTCATCTTTCCATGGTCCCTAGTTACCTACTCTAGGGATTTCCTGGACCTGTTCTTTGATAGGATGCATACCAAAAATAGATCCAATCTGGATCCAGTTTTTGGTAGGCATATCAAATTCAAATTGCATTAAGCATTGGAGGATCAGGGAACACATAAAAACTGGAGGGCAAGAGTAGCACCTAGTGCACCTTGTATATAGATTGGGGTTGCATCAAACATGAAAGACTGCAGACATAACATAAACTGTTCGTGCACATTGCCAATTGGCTTTCAAAATTGAGAATTCCTTGCAATATTGTTAATTGTAGTTATGAAAGGTTTGAGTATTGAAACTTGAATTAATGGACGTATAGATAGTGCAAATCCTTCCTATTTAAATATTGTGGCTTGAGAAACTGATTTTTATGTATAAATCACGAGTATATGGTATGGTGTTATCCTATGACAAATAGAATGAGAATGAAATGAATTAATGCAAATGTAGGAAACTGTAAAGTTAAACTGTGGATGTCATAATAATATCTATATAAATAATATGTATATATGTGTATAGACAAATTGAAATGCAAGCAAATTTCTCTACTGGCTCTACATGCCAATATATTAGTACCCAGATGATACAATCTAGGATAGGACCGTGCCTAATCCTTCTAAATTTAATTGACTACTTAAATTTTGTCTCATCGACACATTAAGGCAAAAAAAAAAATTGAAAGTGATGTTTAATTATGAATCACAAATATATACTATAGTGTTATCCTATGATAGACTGACAATGAAATGAACGAAAAAATTAGGGAATTGTTAAGATTGTGGATGCTGTATTTACTGTTATCGATATCTTAAAGACATCTATCTAAAAAATGCCCAAGAGATATCAGTCGTGTTATTTTATTTACTTATAAGTTATTTAATTTTACTTCAGAACTATTTAAGAATTATTTTATTTTATTTACTTTAATGGTTATTTTATTTTATTTTATTTACTTACAAGTTATTTTATAGTTTTAGTTTTTTCTTTTTAATATATGTTGGCTGTGTTTGAGTTTTTATACACTGTCATGACATGATGGTCCATGCCTTGCTGCCACTGTAGGACACCTCTAGGTGTAATTATTTACATAAATAATAGCATGTGTCTACTGTAAACCAAAATCTCTATTGAGTTTTGATCCCACATACCAGCATACACTTACTAGTACGGTGCAATCTTGAACCAGATTTTATTCCTATAACTTAGATCAATACTCAAATTATGTTAGCTAAAGATTGTTATTAACAAAATATTTTTTCATGTTTTGTGAGCCAGATTAAAGCTCATGGCACACTCTAAATGCATAACCTTGGATCCAATATTGTGTTTGATCTGAGCAAGCTCTGTATTGAGCTTAACTTGATGACTCTTAAAATCCAATTTGGCGTATGTTATATAGACCAAATGGGAAATGAAAAACCATCTTAACAGTTATCCACTGATTCCCTATCCAGCTACAAAATTTAGTAATAATCAAGCTTCTATGCACTTCCAAACAACTGATGCAATGGATAATAATAACTGTGAAACAAAGAAAGGTGGGAAGGGAAGAAGAGAGGGCGTGGAAGATGGAGGGAAAGAGGAAGGAAGGATGCGAAGGAGGAGAGGAAGGAAAGGACAGAGTGAGGGAAGGAAGGACAGAGTGAGGGAAGGAGGGATGGATGATGGCAGGAAAGAAGAGATCAGGGGAGGAAAGGAAGGAGAAAAAAATTATTGTAATGCCACCAATGACCAAATCAGGTCTATGAGACTCAAAAAGCACATTAAACTAGTGGGATCCAATGATAATTTTCTACTGTAAATTTTAATTACAATGGCAAAGTGTAGAATCAAATCAGATTCAATGGCAATAACTTCATGTTCACATCCATTGAAACAAATGAACAAACATCAGTTTGGATACTGGACACAAATTAGGACCTGGTCATCATTGACAACCTCAAATTCTAACTGAAACTAAGGTGTCAAAACCAACACATGTATCATGCTTGGCATAGAAACAATAGATTAAAGAAACAAATAACATGGTGCATAAAAATTACAAACAAAGCATTTCATAATTTGAAACAAACAATTCAAAAATGACCATGAAATTCTGCCGTATCGAGGAGAAAAAAAATGCAAGTGATGCACACAGACAATTTCATCTAAATCGAGCTTACTAAATAATACTAAATAAACTAGACAAAAGTAAGGAAAAGGGTTTACTCCACTTAAAGGAAGAAATAGCAAAGTGGGCACAATAATAGAGTTTTAAAAATCTTGTAGTAAATTAAATACCTGAATTTCAAGAGGATGTCCATGAATGCCCATTCGTCGATCAATCATGCAAGAACCATCTGTCACTAACAATGTTGGGAACATATCAAATCCATCAGCTAAGCACAACTTCAATATCAATTTAATGCCTGTTTGAACATCTACCCTCTCTTGGAGAGCATAATCTCCTGTGATTCTTCCATATGCTCTCAGTAAAATTATCCACCAGAGACCTGTCAAAGCAACACATGCTATTTGAAATGACTTTTTGTCTAGAAATAATGTGCATGGATCAAAAAATTATAAGAATGAATACACCCTCTGATTTTCGTTTGCAAAAAAAATCATCAATGGGACTTGGATTCACTGTATCTTAGAATAATTTTACACCAAAGAGGCAGAAACCAGTAAATCCTTACCAGAGTCCACAGGAGCAACACGGCCAATTGCTGACTCTCCAAAATCAGGATCCAAGACTTCCTCACTTGCTTCATTGTTTCCATCAAGAGGTACTGTCCTAACCTTGAAACTGGCCGGCATCAATCCTTGTCCTGGGCTGTAACAATCGACAGTTTTCTCCCAGCTCTGTTGTTACAAGATAAATGAAATCATAAGCTTGAAAATTCACCATCTTGATCATGCTCATTTTCCAAACAAACAAAAAAAAACTCGTGAAAACAATTTCTCCCTCTCAAAAAACTTTATTAATTAAAATAACAGCAGAGGCAGCTAATTAGATATCAGGGCTAATGGTACAGTTGGGCATAGGTAGATTAAAAAAACAATTGCAGGGTGAATTTCATTAACATATGTCACTATTTAAAATATAACAAATCATAAAATCAGAACAAATTTTCATAACCTCCATAGCAAGTCCAGAAGATGGATAGCTCCTAAAACAAACTCGGAAGATAGGACTTGCAGAATATGCAATCCTAGTAATAATCTAAAATAATACAAGCTCACATTCCCTCAATAGGGAAGCTGTAAGATGAACAACTCCTAAAATATCCTTGTGCGAGAGGAAATGTAAAATATTTAATCTTAATATAAATCAAAACAAACTCACATATCCACTATGATAAAACTGGAATTTGGACAGCTCTTAAAACATCCTAAAAGCTGTAAGATGGACAACTCTTAAACTATCCTGGGAATACAGGAAATGTAAAAACTAAAATATGAAATAGTTCTAGACTGGAAGATGGACCACCATAGTGAACCGGAAATTTGACAACATCTAGAATGTCCTGAAAAGCTGGAACATGGACAGCTTGTTAAAACGCCCTAGAAGATAAACCATAAAAAACATGCAACTATTCCAATGATATAAATCAGACAAAGTTTACATGACCTTGCTTTAACTCCTGAAATGATATAAATGATAAATCAGAACAAACTCACATGACCTTCATGCCAACAATGGAAGATGTGTCAACATCTTCTAATATAACCCAAGAGGAGAGCACATACAAGATACAAGAAAGAGCAGAAGTTGTACAACTTTTAAAACACCTGGGAATACAATACATCTACATAAGAATAACTCTGTTTCCTGGATTGCCCAGTGTGTGTCAAGATAGTAAATTCTGTAAAATTTCACAGTGTACAGGAATATGCAACCATATTTCAAAGATCCGTGGACTTTTGAAAGCTACAAACTCTCCTGAATCATAAATCCTTGTAACTCTAATTTTCAGCCTGTTCTATGACTGAATTATTACCATAAACAAATACAGAACACTTGAACCAGTCACATAGAACACTATCAGTATCAGTGACTGTACTCATCCTCATTGCTAACGGGTGAAGATTTCAAACATACCAGACCACAAAAAGTAAAAACAACGAGAAGAAAAAAAGAAATTTAATCAATGTTGTGTGCAGCCAACATGATTAAATGAAACTCCACAGTAGATCCAGGTATTGTAGACAAGTACGACTGAAAAATGTACCCCCTTGATCAGTACTAAAGCTAGAGGGGCGAACCCAAGGCAGGTATATCCAAATACTTTGGTTTAATTGCCTACAAATATAAATGGCCAGACAAAATGAATAATAATTGATTCAATATTTCAAAGATCCGTGGACTTTTGAAAACTACAAACTCTCCTGAATCATAAATCCTCGTAACTCTAATTTTCAGCCTGTTCTATGACTGAATTATTACCATAAACAAATACAGAACACTTGAACCAGTCACATAGAACACTATCAGTATCAGTGACTGTACTCATCCTCATTGCTATCGGGTGAAGATTTCAAATATACCAGACCACAAAAAATAAAAACAACGAGAAGAAAAAAAGAAATTAAATCAATGTTGTGAACAGCCAACATGATTAAATGAAACTCCACAGTAGATCCAGGTATGGTAGACAAGTACGACTGAAAAATGTACCCCCTCGATCAGTACTAAAGCTAGAGGGGCGAACCCAAGGCAGGTATACCCAAATACTTTGGTTTACTTGCCTACAAATATAAATGGCCAGACAAAATGAATAATAATTGATTCAAAACTTCCCTGCAAGGGTATGGAGAAGAAAAGCCCGAAAAATAAATGAAATAAAACTACTGTTATGAATGGCCAAAATAATTCAATGGAAATCTGGAATACATCCAGGTACAATAGACAAGTCTTATCTTCAAACGTATGGCCTAAACCAAAGCCAAGGCTGGAGAGGCTAACCCAAGGATGATATTAACACTGTAGCTCAAGCGCCTACAAATATAAATAACCAAAGAAAATGGATAATCAAAACTTACCTGTAACTGAAGGGTATGTAGAAGGAAATTTCGAACTATCTCGCTCTCACCTCTGAGCAGAAATGCAAGAGCAGAAGGCACAAAATCCCTTATGAACACTTGATCATAATTGAGAGCACTGGTGCCATCTGATGGGTCATTAGCTGCAACAGTTCCTACTGGACTCCCACAATAATTTACAACTGCATCCCTTAATAGTTTCCATGCTTCCTTCTCAAATGGGCTTTCGGTTTCCTCCTTTATAGCAGAAGGCGAGCAAGAATCCTCTAACCCGAATTCAGTGCATCTCTCTTCCTCAATCCTCTCCACCTCAAGAGGATTCACACTTGTCACATAAATTCTCTCTGGCCTTACATTGGTGGTGGAATTAATACAAAGTGGATCTTCTGAGGGTTTGATGGCGACGCCAGCTGCAGCACCAGAGACTCTATTGTGAATATTACTATTATCCTCCTGCACAAATTCAGCACAGGTCGAAAACTCTGGCAATGCCCTTTTGGGCAAAATTATCGCAGACTTTTTTAAAGCGGCCGATCTCAACAATAAGGATCTATGAAAGGATAATTGTCTTTTTTGACACAGGACTAAGGGTTTGAAAGCTGAAATATAGCAAGGCTTTCTGAAAGATGAAGAAGAGCATCGTAGGAGTAATCGACAACATGGGTTTGCTGCCAATGCTCCCAACGAATTGCCTGGACTCATAATCACAGAAATTCTTTCACAATATCTGTAAGGATTTTTATCAATCACAGGACTCGGGCTTCTTTGCTTTGCCACACAAAATATTTCTCTGACGGAATGACCGAAATAGCGAATGCCCAATTCAAATAAGGCTGTACTCTTTAAATGGGCCAGATTGCACCACTGATCAAAAACAATTAACACGCCAAATGATAAAAATCTGCACCAGATTTTTACTGAAAAACGACACAGAACGAAAGCGTACCTCAATTTAATTTAGCACGTTGAATGGACTCTTGAAATGCACAATTGTTCTCGACCGCAGATTCAATGGATCAACTTAAAGTCCTTGCTCGCCTTTAAAGAAATATACTTAGTAATTTGTTTAATTAACTACCAAACTGCTTTGAAGCTTCCTGGCAAACCTGTTTTTTTCGGGAATGCGCCCTGATGCTTACAAGTAATCAAATAGCACACCGACCAGATGTCAGATTTGAGACCTTTTGTACGTTTTTCATTTTTTACTTCGAAACTTTTTTATTTGAATCGGGCAGATGCTTTTTAAGATTTTTAGGATTGATTTGCGTGTCATTGTTTTATTCAAATCTATTGTTATCATGCAAGTATTTAGGGATACCTCACCAATTAATTTTGAAGAGTTGTGATTGACAAGAAAACTATTTAATTATTTTTAAGCGTTTTGATTTGGCTGAGGTATGTAGAGAAGTACATTTATAAATGTATAAGACTGGAAGACAACGAAATGTTCTTTGTAGTTTATCCATAGGCACAGTTATACTCTAACCTAATAGGCAGATTATTGTATAAAGTCTTGTAGGAACTTAGTTTATACATGGTTTATAGTATATGGGATCATCTCTCATTTTCATCATATAAACGGTTTATAGTATATGGGATTATTTCGTCATTTAGATGACTTATAAGGGGCCACCTTTCATTTTCATTATATAGGAAAAACTTAATTGTGTTTCACTAGAAGAGAAGCATACCTTACCACCCTCTGTAGACTTCAAACTTTTGACTTTTTTCTTTAAGAGCACAAAGTTTTCGCCAATAGACTAACTTTACCATTGGATCAATCTTGTTCATAGATTTTATAAAATGTGATATTGGTCATTGGATATAGATTTTAACACATGTTATTATTTAATGTAAGTGTTTTGTCTCTTTCAATTTGGATAAGTGTATTTACTTGACTATTTAATGTTTGCTACTGATTATTTACTATTTATGTTAAAACACAAATTTTACTTTTAGATTTATACTTTTGAATCTAGTTTAACAAACTTTATTTTTCCATTTATTTTTCTATTTATTTTTACCATTTATTTAGACATTTTTAAAAATTAAATTGCTCCATCAAATAAGTTTTTTTTAGAAATTATTTTTATTTCATCAAGTTATCTTTAATACTCAAAGTACTCTTATGATATTTTCTTCACTCTTTCTTTTGGGAGCCACAAAGCATAGTCTCAAT
>VDFB02006478.1:0-88996 GCA_007258455.2 Sequoia sempervirens
TGCCAAGTAACCAGATGAATAGTTAGGGATGAATTTTGAGATCTGCTTTCCAGTGATATAGGTCATGGGTATGGCTTCCACCCACTTTGTGAAGTACTCAATTGCAGTTATAATGAATTTATGGCCATTGGATGAGGTGGGTGAGATTTTCCCAATGAGATCGAGTCCCCATTGCGAAAAGGGCCATGGTGTGATAATCGAGTGAAGCTCTTGAGCTGCAGCATGAATGAGGTCCCCATGCTGCTGACATTGTAAACACCTTTTAGCGTGATCATATACTTCTCACTCGATTGTGGGCCAATAGTACCCCAGCCTTAGCAGTTTCTTGACTATGGTTATTCCGCTCGAGTGTGAGCCACAGATACCATTATGAACCTCGGTTAGAGCGGTTAATGCCTCCTCAGCATTTAGACAGCACAATAAAGTACCCTCTATGCTTCTATGGTATAAGGTATCACCTAGGACGACAAATCTGGATGCCTTTTTGATAAAGGTTCGTTTTAGGCTCGATGGTAGGTCAGCAGGTAAGACTCCTATTCGAAGATATGTATAGATGTCACGATACCAAGGATCGCCAGGACTAATGATTTCACACACATATTCTGATTCTGGTACCTTGAATGTGGGAACGAGAAGCTGCTCGATCAGAAATTCGTATTTCGGCATGTTGTGAGGGATGTCTACTAAAGACCCAATTGTAGCCATGGCATCAGCGGCTCTGTTGTTGGTTCTTGGAATCTGCTCAAATGTTATGTCGATGAAGGATTCCTTTAGAGTCTCCACCAATTTTCTGTATGGGGTTAGCTTATCATCCTTTGTCTAATATTCATTATTGACCTAATTTATAATCAACTGAGAGTCTCCATATACCTTGAGAGTTATGATATTCCACTGCACTGCTATCCTGAGACCTATAGTCAAAGCCTCATATTCCGCTATGTTGTTAGTGCAAGGAAATGCCAGTTTGTATGATCTTGGTATGCAGTCCCCTTGTGGGGTGATGAAGAAGACACCAGCTCCTGATCCATGTTGTGTATATGACCCATCGAAGTATAGTTTCCAATGATCAGCAACGTTGAGGTTAAAAATAGACTCATCTGGAAACTCTGAGACAAGGGGATTCTCAGAATACATAGGTGCTTCTGCTAATTGGTCTACAATAACTTGACCCTTGATGGCTTTTCTCTCAACATACTCGATGTCATATTTTGATAATATCATGACCCATTTTGTGATTCTTCCAGTTAACATTGCCTTTGATAAGAGATATTTAAGGGGGTCAATTTTGGCAATAAGCTTGATCTTGTGTGCCAACATGTAGCATCTCAATTTTTGGGATGCAAACACTACTGCAAGGCATGCTTTCTCAATGAATGAGTAATTTAGCTCATGACCCACCATTGTCCTACTGATATAGTAGATAAGCCCTCTCATTTTGTTTTTCATCATCTTGAGCCAAGAGCTCCTAAGAGACTCTTGTTGTTCTTGTGACACATATAAGATCAATGGCTTTCGGGATAGGTAGCATTAACTGCTTGGGGGTGTCGATGGAAATATTCTCCTAGGGCTGTTGCTGTTGCTGACACATATAAGATCAATGGCTTTCTCAGGATAGGTGGCATTAACACTGGAGGTGTCAGTAGATATTCCTTTATTTTGTTGAATGCCTCTTCACTTTTTGTATCCCATTTGTATGATACCCTTGTGGAGAAGGTGTGAATATGGGTTCTGCTAGTTTGTTAGTTGTGATATGAACCGTCAGATGGATTGAAGTTGGCCCTGGAGGCCGCTCAGTTGTTTTAAGTTCCTTGGTGCTTCCATCTCAAGGATTACTTTCACTTTTTCCAGATCCACTTTGATACCCCTCATGGAGACTATGTATCCTAGTAATTTTTCCCCTGATTGGTACTTAAGATGTACTCTTTTGGGATTTAGTCTAACTTTGTATTCTTCCAATCTGTCAAAGATAACACTTAGGGTTGCTATATGATCTTGTCTTGTTCTTGACTTTGCTAGGATGTCGTCGACATAGTCTTCAACTGTCTTGTGAATCATGTCATGGAAGATCAATGTCATGGCCCTTTGATAGGTTGCTCCTGCATTCTTTAGGCTGAATGGCATCATGTTCCAACAATAGGTCCCCCACAGACAAGTAAAAGTTGTCTTGTGTTGATCTTCTTTTGCTATCATAATCTAGTTGTATCCTGAAAATCCATCCATTAGTGATAGCATCTCATGCCCTGCTGTCATGTCCACTATCATATCTATATTGGGAAGTGGAAAGTCATCCTTCGGACATGCTTTGTTCAAATCTCTAAAATCTGTACAGATTCTGATAGCTCCATTAGGTTTTGAAACAGGTACCAAGTTCGATACCCATTCTGGATAATCAATTGGTCGGATGAATCTAGCATCTAATAGCTTTTTGAGCTCCATTTTGAATAACAAAGCGATTTGAGGATGCATTTTGTGAAGCTTCTGTCTGATAGGTTTTGCATCTGGATACACTGCTAGGTGGTGGACCACAGTATTTGGATCAAGTCCTGGCATATCAGCATAACTCCATGAAAATTTTATTTGTCTTTCCCTTAGGAATGCTACTAGGAGTTCTTGCTCTTCTGATAATAGTGATTATGCATAGAATGTGATATGTGGGGTCTCCTCTGTTCCTAGGTTGAATGGGTTGCATTTTTCGGCCAAGACTGCTGACTTCTCTTGATGAATAGATCTTAGGGGAAGATTGAATCCTTCATCCTCAGGCGCCTCAAAGAGGTTTTCACCTTTGGATACGTCCTTTCTTTTTACTATTTTCTTGTCAGAGAGTGCCACGGTGTGGTTTTCACACAAGGACTTGGATATGATTCTTAGTTTCTCACTTTTGCGACTGAAGGATTCAATTGTTTCCCCATAATAGGCGTGTGTGTCCAACTCCATTATGAATCCTGCCTTGTGATCTCCATCTGGAATGTTATCCCTCAACCCCATGAATTCTGAGAGCGCTTCATCATTTTCAAATGTATCGAGAATTGGTGGTCCTCGTTGGTCATAGTCGATCAGTTGGGGGTAGACTAAGTAGATCTCATGATTTTGACTATCTGGTTCAAAGGATATGGTACTAATCATACACAGGGTGGTATCTTCGAATAACCTAGGTAGGTTGGATAAGGTATCTTCGTCATCGCTACTAATATAGGGCTCAGTGATAAAGTTATGCATGTCTGTCCCTATGGGTATTGGGGAGTGCACTTGTACTAAGACTGGCTGAGGAGAAACATTAGCGGCTCTAACCGGAGGACTTCGACCATGTATGGTTATTCTCGAAGGGGTACATCCAAGACCAAGATTTGTTATAGGTCGCGTCTCAGGCATGATTGGTATTAAGAGCCCATTGTCATTTTGCCCCAATCTTTGGTTTCTGTCATAACCCATTACAAGCATCATTTGTAGGCCCTTGCTTGTCTCATTCATTGGTAATTCAGGTGTCGGTCTTTCATCTCGATATAGCATGTGGGATGGATCTGCCTCAATAACCTCTTGACCAAGGTCTCCCCAGCTTGTGAATTCAAGATAGTCCTCAGGATTTGTTTGCGATGTAGAAGCTTGATTTTCTTGTGGGCATCCTCGTGATCTTGGAGATTGTGGTAACTCTCCTATCACAAAAGCATTGTTAGGGAGCCTATAACTTCCACAACCGTCCTCCTGGATGATGAGCTTGATATCAGATATGGTGGGAATGATGTCTGTATGGACGTGGAGAGGAAGGGATCGATGTATGATGGATGGGCCTCACTATTTTTGGCACTTGGGGGATTTTGTAATATTTGGCTTCAAGGCTCTTGGCAAGATGAAAATGGCTCAGATCTCCATGAACCAGCTTATTCCCTTCTGGCATCCCCATGGAGGAGGATATTGTATGGCAATTCAGGTCCAAGACCTGACATGTGGTTTCCATGAGTTGGCCCTACTTGGATAGGGAGCTTAATTGTGCCCTAAGACACTCTTTCTTGGTCATCATATGCTCTGATTGTGATGCCCTTCCCTTTATCAATGGAATCTTCTGATATCTTTAACTGCTTGATGAGACTAAAAGAACAAATGTTCAAACTTGCACCTCCATCCACCAAGACCCTTTTGATTTTGCTTTTGTTCACAATGACCTCCAAGTGAAGTGCGCGATTGTGAGATGGTTGGGTGGGAAAATCTTGGTCAGAAAACGTAAGGAGATTAGGCGTTATGATGTTTCCGACCATAGCTTGGAATTGTTTCACATCGAGGTTTGCGGGGACGGTAGATGAGGCTAATGCTTCCTCAAGGATCTTTTTATGCATTGATGAGATTTTTAACAACTCCATGATGGAGATGTGTGCTAGCATTCTTTTGAGTTGGTCTACAACATTGTAGCTATATGGAACGACTCTTGATGTAGGGACTCTATTTGGTTGGGATGATCCTATGATGGTGACTTTGCCGCCTCTTGTGGTGACTCCACAATCTTCGGCATGGGCGCCTTTGATGGTGATGACCATGCGTTTTCATCGAGGTTGGCAACAATTGTTTTGTATACATGATTTACACTGCCTTTTCCTTTATCCTTGTTATTCCCTTTGTTGCCATGATTTGGCATTGGATTCGTGTAGATTTTAAGATCCTGATTCGTAGGTGCTTCCACATTTATGATTCTTTTGTCGATGAGATCTTGGATGATGTTCTTTAAGTCTCATACAATTGTTTGTGGTGTGGCCTTTGATTTTGTGGAACTCACATAGTTGATTTTCATTGTACCAAGGAGGTTTGACATCAGGTTCTTGATAATTCTCAAATGTAGGAGCTTGGATGAGTTTTTCGTCGATTAGCTTTTTCATGATGTCCTCAAGTGGTTCCCCCAAAGTATTGTATTTTCGTTTGGGGTATGTTTTGCGTTGAGGTGGTCCTCTTTGGTCGTTGACATTATTGATGGTGGGATTATTGGGTTGGTATGTTGTGTGATGAGTGTTTTGGCGTTGTGGTTGGATTTGTGGTGTGGGTGTATTTTGGCGTGGACCACTAATGACCACCTTGGCATCGATGACGCCATCATTAGTGATGTTCTTGTTTCTCGCCCATGTACGAGGTTTATCATTGTAATTTGATGACAAGCGGTTGTTTTGCGGTTCGTGATATGATGTCGATTTGACGGGTTGGGTTGCAAGGGATCTTTCGATGCTAAGTGCCTTGGTGATCAATTGATCGTATGTAGTGATAACCTGAACCTTGAGATGAAATGATAAGCAACCTTCAAGGTTGGCGATGATTGTACAGACTTGTTGTTCTTCTGGCATGGTCCACTTGCTCTGATTGGCCTTGGATCGCCATCATTGAAGAAATGAAGCAAAAGATTCATTTTTTCCTTGTTTTAGAGCATATAGTTCTTCGAGACTAACATCCATTGTAATGTTACATGCGTAGTTTCTAATGAATTCATCTCTGATTTTTTGGAATGTTCTGATGTCTGAGGGTAAGTGAGAGAACCATTCTATAGTGTTGCCTACCAAGCTCCTAGGGAATAGCCGCATCAGATAAGTATCGTCATATGCAACCTCCATACAATGAACCTGGAATTCCCTGATGTGATCTTCAGGGTTTCCCGTCCCTCGATATTTATCAAATTTAGGGATCTCAAATCCCTTAGGGAATGGTTTCATGTCTAAGCTCCTATCAAATGGATAGGGACACAAGTTGCTCTGCATTTTGGTTGTTCGCCTTGATTGAAGGTCAAGCACTTGTTGTGAGAGCAACTTGAGTTGTGTTGTCACATCACTTTGCAGGTCAGGGGGTGGAATGAAGGTGTTTTGGGGTATCGCGATCATGGTTTGGATGGGTGGATTGGTTGGTGCATTGTTCAATGGTATCGATATGTTGTGGCAGGAAAAGTAGGCTTCTTTTTGCTTTTGGATGAACAATGCTTTTTGTTGCTCTTGTTGTTGTTGCGCTAGGATTTGTGCTTGTTGTTGCGCTAGGATTTGTGCTTGTTGTTGCGCTCACTGTTGTTCCAACAACGCTTGTTGTTGTGCTTGCTGCTGCACTTGTTGCTATTCTAACAACGCTTGTTGTTATGCTTGTTGTTGGGATGCCACTTCTGCTGCTTCTTGCTGCTCTTGGTATTGCTTAAGTGCTTGCTGATATGCTTGCAATTGCACTGCTTGTGCAAGAAGTTGTGCTTGTGCTTGTGTTTGTTGTGCTTGTGCTTGAGCTTGTGCTTGGGCTTGCGCTTGTGTGGCTTGTTGCTGCAATAATAGTTGTGCTTGAGCGACCCTTTGTGCTTGCAATGCTTGCGCGGCTTGGGCAGCTTGAGCAGCTTGTTGTTGCTATTGTTGTTGTAATAAAGCTTGAGCTTGTTGCACTTGTTGCGCTTGTATTGCAGCTTGTGCAGCTTGAGCGGCTTGTTGCACGGCTTTTTGTTTTTGCACTTGTTGATAGCCTTTTTGGAAAGCGGCTTGTAATGTTGCATCAAATTGGTTTGATGTGGTAAATGTTGGTGGTGGTGGAGGTGGTGGTGGATTTGGAATGGTGTTCGTGGTGAGTGATAATGTTGTGTTGATTATTTGGTTGGTGGATGGTGTTGTCATGTTGATTACTTGATTGGTGGATGGTGTTGTTGATGTGGTAAGTGGCGTCATTGATGTGATTGGCCCTTGAGAGACCATGCTTTGCAATGTTGTGGGGGTGTTTGATGATGTTTCCATTGCTTGTATGTTTTTCATTTGTTGTTTTGATGTCAACAATAAGATTTGAGCATTTGGAAAAATGTTTTGATTGATGGTTGGGATAGCGGTTTGATTGATACTTGGTAGGGGAGGCAACCCCAAGCCAAGGAGTGATGTGGATGATAATGGTAGTGGTGGGATAGGTGGAAATGTGAGGGGGGTGAATCCTTGTGAAAGTGTTGTGGTATCGAATATGCCCCCTTGTCCAAACATATCCCCTTCTTCTTGTAAATTTGTGAGAAGAGGTGTCTGTGGTGCTCCGTGAAAAGATGTTGATGATGGGTCATAATGTAAAGTGAGGAACATTTTGGTGTAATGGATTATGGGGGATGTTTTGTTCCAAGGTGGTGTTTGCGTCCAATTTTTGGTTATTCACAAGGGGATGTGATTGAAGTGCATTGAGGAATGTGTTTCCCTTGTTAACATTGGGTTGAGTTGGAGCAAATGATGTTATGAGTTGCGGGATGTTTTGTGTGATGTTTTGAGATGGAGGTGTAGATGAAATGGGGATGGTGGATGAGATTGGTGGGAAAGATGTCTCCACTATAGTGCTCACATCAAAATCCGAAGGCAACTTGGCCCCTTGTTTTTCTAGTTCAAGCATGTACAACGAAGGGTTAAGTCTCATCATGATGTTGATGATTCTATGGTTGTTTGGATTTTGGAGCATTTCAGCTACTTCTTCCTGAGACATTGCAAAGGTAAGATCCTCCCCTTGGGTTTCCTCTTGTGGGTTTTGTGATAATGTTGGAAGGCTAATTGTGAGATTTCCATCCCCAATGGGATTCATTTCAGGAGTGGTTTGGCTAAGATCACTTGAAGCAGGTGTTTCTTTGTTGGCTTCCATACTCTTCTTGTATTGAGATCTAGTTAGAACCATAAAATGGGGATCAATCTTCGAGAATATGGGAGATGAATCTCTTGACTCTTTGGATTAATCTCTATTTTATGTCCCAAAGTGAAAGTTTTTAGGATGCTTTTTAGGATCAAAAGTGATGATGATATGATGATGATGTTTAAAGATGGATGTTATGGATGTTTTTGGATTTTGATAAATCTTGAATGAAATACTAGGCTTTAGGACTTTTGATTGGTTTGATTTTTGGATTTTGAGATTTTTCCCTTGATCTTGATTTGGATTTGGATTTTGATTTTGAGCAAAAAGACCCTAAGATGTTTGATAATGATCTAAAGGATAGTTTTGTTCAAAGGATGATGATTTTGGATGTGTGTGAGGAGAAGGATGTATCTACCCACACCTACCCAAACAAGATGACTGTTTCACTAAGTATATGAAGAAGGATTCATCTACATACTCTAAGTTAGACAAGATGATTTTTGATAATTTTGACTAAGTATATGCAAAAAGATGCATCTACACATGCCTAGCCAAAAGGTGTTTTGATAAATGTTTCAAGGACTTGGTCTCAATGATTTTTGTGTTTGCTTGATTTTGTCATAAAGCCTAGCACTTCAAGGATGATTTCAAGGTTTTTCAAAAGACGATTTATGAGATGATGTTTGATGTTTTGAAAGATGGATGAAAGAGGTTTGATTTCTTTTGATCCCTAGATGAACCTAGAAAGACCACTTTGTTTTCCTAGACCTAGGTATTGAAGAGCATGCATATGCTTCCTAAAGACCTTTGTAACCAAGGATTGATTTCATTTGAACTTTCATTTTCGGATTTTCAATGATTTTTGCTTTGAGATTTGTGAGTCTCCAATCACACATGAAAATTCATTTCGCTTAGCTTTGCTTAATGGCTTTATTTTACCAAAAACACTTTCTTTGATTAGATTTCAAACTAAATGTTCAATGTCTCAACTTCATCTCATTTCACAAGGTATATTATGCGAAACTTTGATGAATTTAAGGCAAAGATTACCTATTGTTTAAATTTAGGGGGCAAATTGAGATGTAAATTCAAGTACTTAGGAACCTCTAAGGATGTAATCCCAAGGGCAAGCAACAACACAAGAATTTGGTCAATGATATTTGCCTCCTAAAGGGTTTGAAATTTTGAAAATCATGTTGAATGTTTGTTTTGCAAATGTTTTCGAATACAACACTGTGTTTTCAAACCAAGACAAGTACAAGCCCTATGGATGTGTAAGACAATATTTGTTGAATCCCCACTTGGACAAGTCCAGCTATGCCTATCTTTAGCGAATGGTTAGATGCTTGACCCCAGCTCCCCTCCACGACTCACTTATACTGGCAGCCAAGCATCAACACCCATGAAACTCCCATGGCATGTTTTCCATTTCTACTAAAGACCATATAAAAGTGTGGGGTGCTCGTAATCCACCGCTTTTTGCACCAACAAATAGATTAAGGATTTTGGCAAATTCTAGCACATGTGTTCTAGTAAGGACTTTTCGTTCGTGGAGATTGACCCATACAGCAAGAGTCCCCTTTCGGATCCATCTTGTCGAGCCAACCCCGTGATAATGGCGTTTAACCAATACCCACATTTATATCCCTGGAAATACTCTTGGCTTTAGAGTGTTATCGGTTGAGTCATTCCCTTCTGGGTGAGTACTTTTTCCCAAGGCAGCCCTCTAAGATAAACAAAAGCAAGCAAAGACACAATCCATAACTCGATCAATCTTTGACGGCACAAAGAAAGAGAATATACGCGAAAATGCCCCTACTCACACTCGCACAAGATATTGTTCAATTTTAAACCCAAATCAAAGTGTTTCAAAGCAATAAAATGCACTTTGAGTGTTTCTCTTGCACCCTAGATCGCACGAAGCGCAAGGGGAGAGGATACGCACTCAAAATGCACCAAAGACAAAATCACACAATTCAAGCACTTGTTTGTTTTATAGCCTTCAAAGCAATTGTGAGTTCGTTTTAAGCACCAAAATGAAGTGTGAGGATTGCTTGTCCAATTTTTAGCCCAAAACGAAATCTAGTAAGTGTCTAAGCTTGAATTTTAACCTTTTGCGAATGGAAAAAATCAAATTTTTCTTTTTAGACCCAAAGGAAAATTAGTGTCCTAGGCGCGAAAATGTAACAATTTCGTAAAGAAGTGTTGAACAAACACTTAAAGCGTTTAAAAACACTTTGAGTTTTCAAAAAAAATCCTCCTCCTTTCTTTTTCCTTTGCTAGCCTTCTCCTTGCTTTCCTTCGTTTTCACATTGTACCTTTGTTGATTTTTTGCTTTCCTTGTACCTATAAAAAGAAAAGACAATCATATGATAATTAGAACATCAAATTTATTATGATTCAAATTTGTAAGTTAGAAAGAGGCTTTCATAAATGAATCATGCTTTCCTTACACTTTAAAACAAATATAAAGCTAGAGGGTTTTCAAAAAGAAATTTTTTTCTTATTGATAACTTAATCCCAACAAACTAGGATTTTGCATGAAAGGTGTATTTAAAGATAAAGACTATCAAATTTATTTAAACCCCTTCCAAAAGAAACAATCTTCATTGGCATCAAAATCTTAATAGACACTTGTCCCCATCCGTGATTACATTCAATCCTCATTTATGACTAAAGATTCATTTATCATATAGAGAAATTATGTTTAAATATTCTCTAAAAGATCTATGAGTTCGTGAAAATAGTAGGGGGATCTTAAAAAATCTCCACTTCAACAAATATTTTTCCAACCATAGCTCAAGTGCTTATTCAATAAAATCAACAAATGTAACTAAAATTACTTCCCACAGCGCAGATTCAAAAAAAAGAAAGACATAAGCTGGGAACTTCTCTCAAGATATAATAAATCTGATCTTTATTTGATTCTGTCACTTAGCCCACACACCCATACATGGCCAATAACTTTCCAACAAACAGAATGCTTAATAGATATCCTATGTAGGAAGGCTCTAAAAAAAGAACATTTAAGGTAAAGCAATCAGTCAACTTCTGAGGGAGACAACAGGTATATGTAATGCGCGGCTTTGCAGGGGGAAATGGCAGTGAAATGATAGCACCAAATGCGCGACTAGTATCTTTCTGCGGACTGCAGGGTGAGTGCCGATGGAATTAAATAACAAAGACAATTTTTTTGGTACTTTCAAGCAACTGCAGTTGGTAGGTGTATGAAGATACAGCAAGGAAAAAAAGCTCTTTAATCAAATGTCTTTGGCAGGTGAAAAATCACGCCAAAAGCTAGGAAAAGCTTGACTTTCCAAATGCCTTCATTAACTCTGCATAGGACCATAAAGTTCACCTCCAATCGACATGAAGTTGGCTCCCATAAACTTCCGCCTATGCACCAGACTGGACGTTTTATTTGGAAACCCAAGAAAAAAAGATTTCAAAAGATTTTTAGTAACATATATTCTGATTTTGACACAAATCCCAGCACGCCACCCAACATTTTAATTGTGCAACAACTAACAGCTAAAGGATAAGAACTGAAGATTTTATGGTAGCAGAGCGAAGTACTTAATTCAAATGAAAATTTGAAAAGGATGAATGTTTTCTTTTTTTCTTTTTAGAATGCTTACCAATGATTAACTATCATTAATGCGTACCAGAGGTTTGATCCTCCCGTGATAAGGACGTGCTTATCTTCTGAATATAGAGAACATGATATGATTTGCACAAAGAAAGATAATCAGTATTGTCAGAAGCGATCTTAATTAGATATTCGATATAGGCAGAGTTAGATATACATTATTTGCTTCCCATCTTATTTCAAATGTCAGCACATGAATACACAATAAAAGAGCAACAACTACGCTCAAGATGTCAGGCACATAAACACATGCATGATTCAAGTTTTCAAGCAAAGGCATTAGACAGTTGCAGGACTACGCCATTTCCATAGAGATTTCGCAGTGATTTCTAATGACAAAACAAAGATTTCATCATTCTGCTTATATAACTGATTTCTACGAGCAACTATGCAAAAATGCAGTGAGTGGGCTTAACAGAGCAAATGGAAATTTTACCAGAAAAACTAGCATAATAGATCCATGGCATTGATATGAAGTAACATTTAATAAGTTTCCCTCCTCCTCTCACTCGTGAATTTAATGACTCTTCAAAAAAAAGGCCATGACAGAAAAAGGTAAGAGTGACTGCGCCCCAAAGCTTATAGTTTTACAAGGACTTCACCTTACTATCAAATGCAGTTTAATTAGTACTAAATAGCGCGCAGTGAACATAAGTGCCTGAAGCTTGGAAGTTTATCTACAGCAGCAAAGAAAAATGCACAAATAATATACTTTTCAGACTGATAATGGTTAATTTTAGATCAATATATGACTGCTAAAAAAAAAAAATCTCTTATCAACACCTACTGACCAATTCTTATAGAAAGAGCAATAAAAGTTAGGCTATTTCCATAAATGTAAACATAATTATGCAACAAATTTAAATTGTATACTAGGCATATCATTGCATTGGATATGAAAATATATCAAAATAGATGCTAAAACTCAAACGAAATGAGCCCTCCTTCTAGCGCCAAATGTGAGCATCTTTTTAAATCTGCAAATACTAATCTCAAACAAGGGTTAATACCTACAAATCCTTCAAGAACACTCCTATGAAATACCTTGCAAATGCTCTAAAATGCAACAAAGGATAAAAGAAAACCACAAGCATAATGAAAACACTCAACAAGTTACCTATTCCATAGTGGATTGGTGTCACATGTGCTAGTGACCCTTTCCCAACCCTTGATCAATAGCTAAAATGATGAAATGCAAATGGAGATGATGAGCAAGATGAGTTCTCAAATTAAGAGAGTAACCTTGCATAAAAGTTGTGGATCCATGAATGAGAATGAAGGCCTTCTTTTATAGATTTTCTTGATGAGAGATTGGCCAAGATGGTGAATGTGGGACTCAAGATCCTCCAATGAGGAGAGGACACTTGTCAAGTGGTGAGTGGTCAATGGTTGTGTAAGATTTGGGAAGAGTGCCCATGAGAGGGAGAATTTGAATTCAAATTTTGCAATAAATTTTGAGAGGGGGACAAGAAAAACAGCAATAAATGCAATGTTGGACTTGTCATATTGAGGGAAAATGAGGGTTTTTTAATAAATCAATAAAATTGATTTATTTGTGCAAGTGGAGATATCTAGAGAATGCAAGTGGGTGAGATTAGTATTTAATCATGGTTAGATTAAATAAATGATGATTATGTTAGTTTAATGATGATTAGGTGAGTTGACTTTTAGGACTTTGATATTTGATTTATTTGAATTAGAAAATGATGGAATATGATTTAGGATTTGATTTAAATGGATTTTTGATTTATTAAAAGGTTGATGATAATGTTTATTTGATTTTAAATAAATGATCATAGGAGATGAAATTACCTAATGAATGGATGAAAGTGCACCTGATTAATTGATGAATGGTCCTAATGCAACATATAGTTCGGTTGATGAATGAACTTGATCAAATGCAGAATGTTAATTTTACATGTCTACACATTCTAATGGTTGTTGGTGTTCAAAATTAGATAATAAAGATTATTTTATTGCTTTGTCAATTTAAATTTTAAAATAATACAATTGTAATTACATTACCTATTCTAATTTTGAATTATGAAAAAAAAGGTTTTATAATTTTTTATTTTGATGTTGTCAAAGATAAGTTGGTAAATTTAATGTTAATTTCTTATAACCTAGCTACAAATTAATTGCACAATAAATTCATAGAATATAATCAAATATGTGTGTGATAGGGTGAATTTATGTGCTAGAAAATGAACAGCAAGCAAAAGAGTGCAAAATAACACTAAAAACAACCTACACCTCAAGATTAGCCTAGTTGGATTCAACACAAAGTAAAGACAACAAATGGAACTTTTTTACCTTGTGTCGAATCGATCCTTTGGTTGGCCCTTCGATCTTTGGTGTTGTATGCTCCTTGGATGGCACAAGATGCAAGCTAGATGATGATATGATAATGGATGAAAGTGGATGCAAATGTAAAAATGGCTAAGTATGGATTCTAGGAAAAATTTGCAAGAGTTTGGCTACAATGCATGATCTCCTCAAAATGAGAGAAAAAAAGGGGTATTTATAGAGATTTTGGAAATCTCTAGGGAAATGGACGGTCAAGATTGAGCCACCAAGATCAAGATGTAGGGCTAAAGTGAATTGAGAACTCACAAGCCCTCACATCTTGACATGTGGCATGCGAAGTGGCTCAAAAAGGGTGATGTATACATGAGGTGGAAGGATAGTACATGACATGGAGAGGGTACATAGTACCTTGGGATTGGAATAAGATCTCCTCATAAAGAAGGTACTTGTCCCCATGTGGGTGAGAGGACAAGTGAGGAATTAAAAATTCATCAAATATTCTCATGGGGATGAAAAAAGAAATTTAAAATTCTTTTAAATACATTGGGGGATTAAATGTGAATTAAAAATTCACATGGGGAATGGAGATGCCTTGTTCAAACAGAGAAAGTTTTTAATGAAGTTGACTAAGGACATATTCCATAAATGATATGGGGATTAGAGATGACCTAATTATGTGATTAAGGTTGTGCAAGTACTTGCTTAGACTAATTAAGGACTCATTAGAGGCAAGTGGGAAATTATGGAGGATGGGACCCTAATGATGATTAGGTGTGTGCACATCTTAATCATAAATTAATTATGACTAAGAAAAATGGTTAGATTGTTAAAAGGGATTAGAGACCAACTTGCAAAAGTTGGGAGGATGTAACAATGAGAGAGAAAATAGGGATTTAAAAATAAATTTAAAATTCCAAAAGATAATATGACTAAATTAAATAAAGTGATGCATTTTAATTTAAAGAGGAAAGAGGGGAAAAGTATTTATTAAATTAAATACTTTGGAAAACCTTATGCAAGAAACACAATATTAATTAAATGAATTATTTAATTAATACCGGCAAATAGGATGATTTTAAAAGAGCCAAAGGATGATTAAGAAGACGACTTTGACCATATGGAAGTGGTCAAATTTGGATGTCTACATTTTTCCCCTCTTCGAAACACTATTAGGATAATAGGGTTTCGAAGAAAAATAAAACACAAACGACCTTATGGAAGAAGTGACTGGAAAAGAGATGCCCTAGCATGGGAGAGATTATGAGCTACCCGAATAGAGGAGAATTAAAGGGGATGCCCCGGTCTCGTAAATGAAAGCTTATGATAGAAGATTGGGAGAAAATGATAGGGTATGCCCCTTCGAGAAGGGGACGGGGATGGAAAAGGTGGCCCCGGACAACTTCTCGAAAGGATGAAATGGTATATGTCGATGGAAAGATCACGGAAAATCGAGAAGATTGGCGCTTGAACGGAGGAAAACGGGTTTACAATGTGGAAATGGCAGCCCTGGAAAGATAAAGGGGTTAGGGAATTAATTGAGGCTAAATAAAAGGTTAAATAAAAGGAAAAAATTCATTTTATTTGAAAAAGTGAAAAAAGGGGGGAAAAGGCTAAAAAGGGGAGGAGGGGGGCTATTTCTCCTCATTTGGACAGCTGTCAAGTAAGGAGAAGAGGGAGAAGAGGAGAAGGCAAGAGAGGGAAGTCACGATGTCAGAGTACGATTCTGACATCATTCATCAAGGGGACGAGAGATAGCGGTTCTTCAAAGAGTGTGTCATGCCACGTCAGGTTAGTTTGAAACCCCACCTTGTGATTTGAGTCAATTTTTCCAATTTGTTGCAAAAAACAAAAATATGGGTTTTGTGGGGGGGACGGAGGAAAAATGGGTTAGCGTGAAATTTTTGTTTTTAAAAATAAAATCGGGGTGTGGAGGGGGGGGAGCGAGACTAGGCTGGAGGGGGGCATTAGTTGATCCTAGGCGGGTCCACCCAGCTAGCGAGGCGAGTTCGCCCGAGCTGGGGCGGGTCTGCCCAGTCAGCTGGGCGGATTCGCCCAGGCTCGAGCGGGCTCGCCCACATGCTCGGGCGGGCTCACCCACGAGCTTGGGCGAGTCCACCCAGGCTCGGGCGGGCTCGCCCACGAGCTCGGACGGGTCTACTCAGGCTAGGGCGGGTCTGCCCGGGCCTGGGCGGGCTCACCCATGGACTCAGGCGGGTCCACTCGTTCGTGGGGCAGATCCACCCTAGCTCAAGCAGGATTTCCCGTGAGCTTGGGGGGTCAGCCATTCACAGGGCGTGTCTGCCCAAGGGGCCAGGGCGAAGCTAGGGGGACTGGGGAAAAAAAGTAGAAGATAGAAAAAAGGGGAAGGGGGATGGGGAAGGGAAATCCCGGGGCAGGAAAATGGGGGGAAAACAATACCAAAAGAAACTGACAAAGTGTTGTGGTGATGGATGCAGAAGGTGGAGAGTCTATGGACATGAGAGAGACAGTCCTAGGTTTTGGCGAGATGCATGGCACGGATGATGGGTGCGGAGCACCAGAGACTTTCTGAGGCAGGATTACTGCATATGCTAACATATATGATGATCAAGGCCCACAAGGCCATGCTGACATATTTGATAGAGCGCTGGGACTCAGAGACATTGACATTCCACTTACCGACTGGGGAGATGACAGTGACCTTGGAGGATGTTTGGCCGATTCAGCGGGGGCAGCTGGATGTGGACAAATGTCTGTCCTGCAGGGTGTTGGCTTTGTCTTTGTACTTAGCGGGACTGATTAGGGGGATCCTAGTGCCAGACCCAAGTGGGTGATTCCTGCATCTCAAGTTTGTCGAGGTGATTTGGCATATCATCGAGGGTCGGGAGGGGCAGTTCGTGTAGGGGACATGCATGCTGGCACAGCTATATTGGGACATGCACCAGGTATGCTACCGGAGGGCGCTGAGCGTGGCCCATGTCACTATACTACAGGTTTGGGAGTGGGAGCACATCAGGGTGACCAGACCGATTGTGCGCAAATTAGGAAAGTAGAATGATAGAGAGGTTATGGCCTAGGGGTGGGGAGCAGAGGCGGGAGCGATATTGCGGCATCGGCATGTGAGAGATGTAGACATATGGAGGAGATAGTTCGATGATGTGCAGGAGGAGATGATAGTGTGGCGTCCTTATATCCTGCAGCACTTCAAGGGTTGGAGGGGTGATGAGGAGGCACATAGTGGTTACTTCTTCATGTGCTATTATATTGTTTGGTGGATTTCGATTATAGTGGAACTACACAGACTCGATCGGGTGACACGACAGTTTGGAGTGAGGCAGGATATTCCCGCAGTGTGGGTGAGATTCCGACAACTGTCATGGGAGCGGCCATGGAGGGCTCAGCTAAGCCTAGAGGCAGTGTGGGAGGAGTTGGAGACATTACAGTTTATGCTATACCCAGACAGATGGGAGGGACAGAGGGATGCAGGGGCGACGGATTGGTATCGATAATTGTTCAAGCGACATCCACCACTACGGATTACCCCAACAGTGCCTATTGAGGGAGCACTAGGGTTCGGGTCAAAGGATGAGATACGGTTGAGGGCAGTAGGACTAGTACCCCGAGGACGATAGAGAGGAGGTCAGGTAGGAGGTCAAGTGAGGGGAGGACAGCAGGCAGTGGGAGCAGCCAAGGAGCTAGCGAGGGCAGCCAAGGAGCCAACTAGGGCAACCAGGAGGAGGAGACGACAACACAGATATGGAGGGAATGGAGCAGATGAGGGAGAGGATGAGGTCAGGGATGCAACACAGCAGGATAAGGGGTCAGAGATCTAGGGAGAGAGGAGCCAAGAGGTGCGCGCATCCCCAGGAGGTCAGCAATAGGAGAGAGGGGAGGAGGTTGAGACTAGCAGAGCGTGGGAGAGACAGGAGGTAGACATGGCCATAGGAGGGTATCAGCAACAGGGACAGGAGGAGGGTGAGGCTAGCAGAGCGCGGGAGAGATAGGAGGCAGACATGGCCATAGGAGGGTATCAGCAACAGAGACAGGAGGAGGGTGAGGCTAGCAGAGCATAGGAGAGGATGATAGGGAGAGAGGGAGCCCCTTCGGTGATAGATGTGGATGCGATGGAGGTGTCGGCGAAGAGCAAATGGTATGAGCCACAAGAGATGGATATTGACACGGATGTGTATGACCTCTGACCACTGTCGAAAGTACCACCCAAAGGAGAGGACCCCACAATGGTGTTGAGAGGGACTGTAGAGAGACTGTGCCTTAGTGAGCAGCCGTTACGACAGACAAAGGCAAAGCGGGTCAAGTTAGAGGCAGTGTTGAGAAAGCTACAGAAACGATTCGCCCAGGGTGAGAGGGATTATTCAGCCCTATCCACACTGGTGTCAGATGCGGAGCGGAGATTGACGAGAGAGAGAGAGATGAGGCACAGGATGAGGCAGTTGACATGCGAGTAGAGATAGAGGGGTTACAAGTGGAGGTGGCCAGGGAGCATGAGGAGGGATATGCTGCGAGATGGGAGCGAGACTGCTTGGTGGTAGAGGCGGTGATATGACAGACTATTGGAGGGGTGACAGGGAAGGAGCCATCAGAGACTAGGACAGGGACTGTCGGAGATACAGAGGGTCTGCAGAGACAGCTAGAGCGGTTGTGGAGAGATAGGGAAGATTGGCACTGGGAGCAGGCTGAACTCAGAGACAGAGTGGACTGTTTGGAGCAGACAGTTGGAGACATGGGGTTGATGCAGCAGAGAGAGGAGGAGATGAGGAGAGAGATGTGAATGCTACAGTCAGAGAGAGATGTGGCACAGGTACAAGTGCAGGTCTTGGAGGGAGACAGGGATTTGGCACAGGCACGCACTCAGGCGGCTGAGAGTGATAGGCTAGTGGCAGAGTCAGAGGTTCAGTCTCTCCAGAGAGAGGGATGCAATGGTGTCACAGGTGTTAGGTCTGTGATAGGAGTGAGATTCAGCTGAGCTGAGACTGCAGGCACTTCAGAGGGACAGGGATGCAGCAGAGGCTCGGGCGCAGGCCGCAGAGAGAGAGAGATGTTGTAGAGGTACGGATGCAGACGCTGCAGGGTGAGTGAGACGCAGCAGTGGTGCAGTGGCAGTCAGTGTAGGGTCGTGTTGTGATAGGGACAGACACACATGAATTACAGGGGGAGAGAGATGTTGCATTGGCTAGGGCAATGGCTGTCGAGGAGATGAGAGATCGGGTGCAAGCAGAGATGGCACAGTTACGACTATCCCAGGAGGCTTGGGAGCAAGAGAGGATATTAGTCACAAGAGATTGGGATAGATACCGCCAGGAGCGGAATTCTGCTCGGGTTCAGGTTGCTGAGTGAGAGGAGAATGTGAGGGAGGCAGGATTTTGGATGGCTGCATACTACCATGCAATTCCAGACCTGGCCCAACGGTCATTCCAGTATACTCAACAGACACCCTAGATGCCAGCGTCATCTCAGTCATTGGGGACACAGACCCAAGGTTACAGTGATTCACCAGATGTCACCCCAAGTAGGAGATCAATACCTGATTCACCACAGAGATCAGATGCGGGTAGCTCATTCGGGAGATGACAGGATACCAGTTTTTGACAGATGCAGGGTGGAGCACGTAGTACTTATCGACAGAGGTCAAAGATGCTCTACATCTCTGGATTTTGTATTGTATTTGATGATGTATGAGGTCTATGTGATGGATACATGATAGATTTTGATGTATGATGGACATATGACGTAGATTGTATTATTTTGATTATGATATGGGATAGTCCTTATTGACACTGTGATGGGTGATTCAGTTTATGTACGCACATATATATGATATTTCTTGCTTATATAGATGGATACTTTGGTTTATTTATGCACATGTTTGTGATACTACATGCTTATGTGGATGATTTGGTATATGATACTTGTGGAATATGGATGATTTTATTAATGCAGATATTCACTTGGTGATATGATGTATGCACATGTTGTATCTATGATGACTTATGTGTATTGATGCCTAGTTGATCTATTGACATGTATGTATATGTGTGTGATGGATTCTGTATGAATATTTTATATATGCAAGATGTGATGTATTATGAGTCTGACACTTTGTGATGCAAGTGGCGATGTATGTGTGGTTCTAACACGTTGTGATGCAGGTGGTGATGTATGTGTGGTTAATAGAATGAACCTAATATGCGATAATGCTCTTGTAATTTATAGTGAATTAATGATGAAAGGAAATAACACATGGTCATACGAGTCAATAAGAACTGACATGATAATGGGAGATGGGTATGTAGTGGTTGTGAAAAATGGGTGTAATTTGTCATCTGTCAAAAAACCTTTAGCATCCTAAGAAGAATGAGAGAGAGCGGGATAAAGTATTTGCACAACCGAAATGATAGGGTGAATGCAATGCAACGGATGATGAAATGCAATCCTAATATGAGTCGCCATCTTTGGAGCACTGATTTTTGCTATAGCATAAGATACCAGATACCCTGATATATAAGACCAAGGCGAGTTGGCATCCAATGCATGAAACAAACACAACAAACAAAAATGGCTACCCCAACACCCCAAGGTCATGATGACCTTGGTCGAGCCAGGTATTGGGATAACCACAAACACACAAGGATGCCCAGTGTAACACAAGACCTCAGGGATCTTGGTGGGTACTACGTGGGACAACCGAGAAGACAACAACAAAGAAAAGACCAAGATAAACCCCTATGTTGACTAGTCAAAGCACACCATGATATGATGGATCAAGGCGACCATGACAAGTGTTGATAGTGAGCTCAAATGAAAAATAAATTTGAAAACATCAAAAGATCATAATCAATATCAAAATGTTCTTTTCCATAGGATCAAGGTGATGGATGGGATTGATGAGGTCTGCTAGGAAGGATGCATCCTGTTGAGACCAAAGATGGATACTAAACTAGAATGACCTAGTTTGACGCCAGATATTTTTTATTAACTAGATCTTTTGATAATAGGGGGTTGCTCAATTGAGAATAACGAGCCAGACAAGGCCACAAACTGGCATATCCTACAGACCTAGGGGCTCGGGGGTCGATCGGAGATTAGCCTTGCCTACGTGAAAGCGCAAAGCCCTCGTAGTTCATGAAAAGACCATGGATAAAGCGAGAAGATGATGGTGAAGACAGATGATAGACAACCAACATGTGATGGTCAGAATACCTTGGGGGTAGATTAAATGATCAACCTTGCCTACGTGACAGCATAGGGGCAACATAGTTCGACTGGTGACGCGACAGGATGAGATCTAGATGAAGACCGACACGATGGATGATCCCATGCGATGACATAGACCAACTGACGATGAGATGAACGACATAAGCTCAGAGTGGGATACTGAAAAGCTCGGGATGGGGGGATAGGCTAGACGAGTCATCCAATGCTCAATCAAAATATACCAAATAGCCAAGGATGGGATGGGTGAGGACGATAGTGCAGATGAAAGCATAGAATAACTAGGATGCTAGGTAGATAATGATTAATCCCTCTAGGGATGACGCATGTTATTAGGTTTTCACCATCCATACTTATCCAAGGTGCCACAAAAAGTGGTTTTCACCATAGGACAAACTTATTTCTCTTTACTATTTTTGAATTTTTTTTATTTTTTATTTTTTATTTTTTTTGAATTTTTCTATTTTTTTTACTTTTTACTTTTCCCGATAGGTGGGGTTACCAAGTGGACTTAGGCGTATAACTTCTTCAGATGCATGATGTTGATGGGTTTTTTAAGGGGCTCTCCTTCAAGAGTAGTCAACCTGTATGCCCCAGATCCATATTTGGCGGCTATGATATAAGGCCCCAACCAGTTTGGCTCAAATTTTCCCTTCTTGTCTCGGTCTTGCTAATTATGCTGATTCTCTTTGAGGACAGGATCACCCACCTGGAACTATCGAGGGTGAACCTTCTTGTTGTAGTGATGCTTAAGGTGGTTATGGTATGCTTGCAGGTGATCGTAAGCTTTGATTCTTCTTTCATCAAGTAACTCCAGTTGTGCAAGCTATGCAACACAAGCATCCTCCTCACTAATAAGATTTTTTAGGAAAATTCTCAGTGATGGGATCTAAACTTCAATTGGAAAGATGGCTTCGGTGCCATAGACTAAAGAATAGGGAGTGGCCCCTGTAGTGGTGCGGATGGAGGTGCGATATGCCCAGAGGGCGGGATGAATATGGAGGTGCTAATTTCGACCGATGTTATTGACAACCTTTTTAAGGATGCGGATGAGGGTCTTGTTGGTTGCTTCTACCTGACCATTACCCTGGGGGTAATAAGGCGTTGACCAACGATGTTGGATGTGAAAGGTGTCACAGAGGTGTTTCATGGCTTGGTTTTTGAAGGGTTTTCCATTATCGAAAAGGATGGCGGATGGGATACCATATCTGCAAAGAATATGGTAAAGGATGAACTTTGAGATCTGAATATCGGTGATCTATGAGAGCGGCATGGCTTCCACCCACTTAGTGAAGTATTCAGTGGCAGTGATTATGAATGTATGGTCGTCGGATGATGGTGGGTAAATCTTTCCAATTAAGTCGAAACCCCATTGAGAGAAGGGCCACGGTGCTAGGCGGGGCTGAAGATCTTGTGTTGGAGCATGAATCAAATCTGCATGTTGTTGGCATGGAAGACACTTCTTCACAAATTCACAAGCATCATGCTCTAGTGTAGGCCAATAATATCCAGCTTGAAGAATCCTTTTGGCCAAGGCCATACCATTTGAGTGAGCTCCACAAACACCACCATGTACTTCCGTTAGTGTCGTGCAGGCCTCGGTCTCATTAAGATACCTAAGGAGGATCCCATCATTAAGATAGAGTGTATCACCGATGATAATGTAACGGGCTGAACATTGTTGTTGGTTTCGTGTGAGGTCTGGGGGTAGGATATTATCATGGAGATAGGTATATATGTCCTGATACCAGGGGGAGGCGGGACCTACGATATCGCACACCATATCAGTCTCAGGAAAATCATATGCTAGGATTAAAATTTGTTCGACAAGGAACTCACATTTCGTCTGGTCCTTAGGCATGTCAATCAGGGAACCGATAGTGGCCATTGCATCTGCTGCTTTGTTCTGTACCCAAGGAATTTGGTCAAATTTTATGAAGGTGAAATATTTCTTGAAATCATCCACCGCACGCTTGTAGGGTAACAACTTATCATCCTTTGTGAGGAATTCATCATTAACTTGCTTGATGACTAATAATGAATCTCCAAAGACTTTCAAACGAGTTATATGCCACTATTTTGCAATTCAGAGGCCGGTGAGGACGGCTTCGTACTCTATGATGTTGTTGGTACATGGGAATGCTATCCTGAATGATTTTGGAATGTAGTCACCTTGAGGGTTAACTAATAATTTCCCTGCACCTGATCCATTATGAGTGTATGAGCCATCAAAATACAACGTCCAAGCTAGTGCTTCTGTAACTGTGTAGACTTCTTCGTCTGGGAATTCAGTGTCTAGAGGGTAAGCATCTACTAATGGTGCCACGACCAACTGATCAGCTATGACCTATCCCTTTATGGCTTTCTGCTCCACATACTCTATGTCAAATTTTCTTAGGAGCATGACCCACTTGGCCATGCGGCCAGTCAGAGTGGTTCTAGATAACAAATACTTCAATGGATCAATTTTAGCAATTAATTTGACTAGATGGCTAAGCATGTAATGTCAGAATTTTTGTGTGTTGAAGACTAGTGCGAGGCAGGCCTTTTCCATGAGAGAGTAGTTTAATTCATAGCCGACCAATGTTCGACTGATGTAGTAGATCGCCCTCTCTTTCGATGATTCATCATGTTGTGCCAACAATGCCCCCAACGCGACTGAAGTGGCAGAGATATATAGCGAGAGGGGTTTCCCGGGAATAGGTGGCATCAAGATCGGAGGATGAGCTAAGTATTCTTTGATCTTATCGAAACCTATTTGACACTGTTGGTTCCAACAGAAGGTGGAGTCTTTCTTCAGGAGATGAGTGAATGGCTGACACTTATATGCGAGCTGGGCTATGAACTGACGGATGGATTACATCTTCCCTTGAGGCTTCTTAACTATTTTAGATTGTGCGAGGGTGGCATGTCCAAAATAGCCTTCACCTTGGCGGGATCAACCTCAATACCCCTTCAGGAGACTATAAAACCCAATAGTTTTCCTGACGTAACCCCGAAGACACACTTTTTTGGATTTAGCTACAATTTGTAATGCTCTAACCGTTCAAAGATCTTTTTCAAGATGGTAAGATGTTCTGCTCGTGTTCTGAATTTCCCTAACAAGTCATCGACATAATCCTCCATGATGATGTGGATGAGGTCGTGGAAGATGACCGCCATTGCCCCCTGATATGTTGCCCCTACATTTTTGAGACCAAAGGGCATAACATTGTAACAGAAAGTACCCCAAGGTGTTGTGAAGGCGGTCTTGTGTTGGTCCTCAAGTGCAATTCGAATCTGATTATAACCAGAGAAGTCATCCATAAGGGATAGCATCTCATGTCCTGCTGTGAGGTCAACCAACATGTCAATGTTAGGCAGAGGGAAATCATCCTTTGGGCAGGCCTTGTTAAGATCCCTGAAGTCTGTGCAGATCCAAATGTCTCCATTTGGTTTGGCACCTGGTACTATATTGGAGATCCACTCAGAGTAGTCAATTGGTCTGATAAAACCTGCATCCAGTAACTTTTCCAATTCCTTCTTGACTAACAATGCTACCTATGGATGCATCTTGCGGAGCTTCTGCTTGATAGGCTTGGCATCTGGGTGAACGTCTAGATGATGAACCACTAAGGCGGGGTCTAAGCCTAGCATGTCTGAATATGACCAAGAAAAGTTAATGATTCCCTCTTGGAGTAGCTGCATGATGACTGGATACTCTTGCTCTGGGAGTGACTTAGCTACATAGGTGATCTTAGGATTTTCAACAGTACCCAGATTAACTTCTTGAGTCTCTTCAATTAGAATAGATGATCGGGCAGATAACTGAGTTCCCACTAGGGGAAGATGAACATCTCCATCTTCCAGCGCCTCTTCGAGGTTTTTCCATCGGATGCATCCTTTATTTTTACTTTTTCAAGGTCAGGAAGTGCCTCAGGGAGGTTTTCACTAGATGACTGCTTTTTATTTTTCTTATTCTTATTTTTGCGACTGGAGTGTTCATCCTCCCCCAATCCCATGAGGTTGACATATATATCCGCAGACATATTGACAGGTGTGCTATTACATAGGTCCCAATCAATGAGCTCAAGCTGGTGAAGGGATAGGCTAATGGTGTAGACGGATAGGCATTCGAACATGGATGATAGGTCGGTGTGATCGATGTCATCGTATGCATGTATGATGGATTTCTCCTTGAGTATGTCTTCTAATGAGCCATTGTCCACGGCGACACTATTGGAGGTATTAGATGATGTTGCAGGGCCTTTCTGCTTTTTATCGTATCCGATGCCTATGTTCTTCGGTAGTTTTGATGTATCAATAGGTTGCAACCACCCCTGTTCTTCTTTACCTAGGCCCCTACCTTGGTAGTTATACTTTTTTGCAAACTTAGCTAACCAAGGATATGCTTCTTGAAAATATTCCTTTAGAGGGGGATTTGGTTGGGGTTCTTCTTGGTATACCCATTGACTTATATCCTCTTCTAGTGCATCTATCTTAATACTAGGGGACCTAAAAGTGGTGGTAGGGATGTTTTTACCACTGAAGGTGATAGTCTTGTCTTCCTTTGGAGTAGCATGTGAAGGTTGGTCGTACTCGTGTGGTGACGGGGGCATGGTTGCTATATTAAGAGCAGTATGCATTTTGTATTCACCACACCCTTTGTCAATGATATGGACTTTTGTGACTATAGGATCATCGGTGGAAGATGGAGTGGTTGTCGTGATGGAGGGTTGATGACTGAGATGCCCCCATTTCAACCCCAGGACAATAATGTAAATGGGGGAAGGATGCTTCTAAAGCACGACAATATTCAAATGGTTGGGGGTCAGCACAGATGGTGACTTCCTATCCGTTAACTGGGAATTTTAGGCACTGATGGTACGTGGAGGGGACGGCTTGCATAGCATGGAGCCATGGGCAGCCAAGGAGGAGATTATATGGCAAGTCCAGATCAAGGACATGATAGGCAGTGTATTGAACCACAGGTCCCACTTGGATAGGAAGACTGATAATTCCCTCTAAATTCCTTTCTGCATTATCATAGGCCTTGATCATGATGATCTAACTACTTAAATCTTCTTGAGTATACCCCACCTATTTTATGAATTTCAGAGTACACAAATTGAGGGTAGAGCCATTATCTACCAAGACCCTTTTTATTTTATGGCGGGCAACCACGACTTCGATATGCAAGGGGCGATTATGATTGGCATCGATATTTGGCATGTCATTTTGGCTGAAGTGCAGTTGATAAGATAAAGCCAGGTGTCCTACCAAAGCTTGGAATCGTGTAGGATCAATGTCATTAGGTACATGGGTTTCCTGTAAGGCTCTATTGAGGATTTCTTGATGCACATGAGAAGACTTAAGCAAATCCAAAATGGAGATATGAGCAGGGGTCTTTCCTAAGTGATCAAGGATATTGTATTGAGAGCTTACAGGAGTTGATTGGGAGGGTGTGGAGGCTACAGAGATAGTGATACGGGCTCGTCGTGTAGTAATAGCACACTGAGGGTCTTTGGCTTTGACATGTATCATGGATACACGGGGTTCTACCTGCTCAATATAATGAATAATACCCTCATAATTGAGGGGTACATTCTTATAGCTCACATTATTTGTGTTGTTTTCTTGGGGATTACTGTTGGAGGTGCTCAGGCCTTGATTATAGTTTGGAAAGGTGTTTTGATATATCTGCAATTGAGCATTGGATGACGAAACTTGACTGGGGCCAACCTTGATATCTGCTTGATCAATGAGATCTTGGACATAGTTTTTCAAACCCTGACACTTATTCAAAGAGTGTCCTTTGATTTTATGGAACTCACAATATTCATTTTCCCTAAACCATGCAGGCTTGGGCTTGGATTCATCAAGTGGCTTGGTGACAGGATACGTGATTGGATAATTGATCTGTAGCAATTTATTGAAGATAGCACTTAGGGGTTC
This sequence comes from Sequoia sempervirens, assembly GCA_007258455.2. Taxonomy (NCBI): domain Eukaryota; kingdom Viridiplantae; phylum Streptophyta; class Pinopsida; order Cupressales; family Cupressaceae; genus Sequoia; species Sequoia sempervirens. The sequence goes on from VDFB02006478.1 coordinate 26,681, forward strand.
TCCTAATTGAGCATACTGACGTTTAGTGTTCCCCTGGTTGTTTTGATTTGACTGTTGAGGAGGACGAGGTGCCCCCTGTGGTACAGATATGGCGTTAGGTATGGATGGTTGTTGTCTCTGAGATGTATTAGCCACTTGGACATGTTTAGTATCAGTGACGCCATCATTTACTGCGTTCTTGTTCTTGTGCTAAAAATGTGGCTTGTCATTGAATGACCTTTCTTTACCCTGGTTATATATTTTGATGTGCCCTTTGGCAATAAGGGCACATTCAAGGATAGGTCCCTTTTCCACTAGCTCTGCAAAAGTGGTGACACAATGTAACCTAAAGTTATCAGCCATGTCGGGATGATAGTTCTCCATGAAGAGGGTGACCATGTCCTTCTCTCTTAGGGGGGTTTTCATTCGGCTTGCTAACACACGCCACCTTTGAAGATAGCTAGCAAAGGTTTCCCCCTCCCGTTGTTTCTCTTTGAGGAGATCTAAGGTGTCAGTGTCCTCCAAATTGAAGGAGAAGTAGGAGACAAAATTTTCTAACAAGTCCGCAAAATATTTTATGGACCCTCTTTCGAGGGTCATGAACCACTCTAGGGCAATGCCTGTCAGACTCCGTGAAAACAGGCGCAAGAGATAATTGTCGTTGTGCATAAATTCTTGACACTAGGAGTAAAACTCCTGTAAGTGGGCCTTCGGATCCTTGTTCCCCCTGTATCTATCAAATTTTGGTATTTCAAAATGTTTAGGGAAGGGGATCAATGAGATGGAGGGATCGAATGGATATGGGCATATGTCATCGAATTTGAATGATTGTTTGCCAATCCCTACCTAAAGATCTTTCAGAGCGGCTTTAATTTCTAGCAAATCTAAGTTGACTGGTGGTTGGTTGGATGGATACAGATGGTAGGATGACAGAGGATCCTATTGAGAGAGCATCAGATTGTTTAGGTATGGGTTTGGATGGTGGAGTGATGACATCCCTTGTTGGTATGTCGGTGGATTTTGTTGATACGTGGGTTGTTGTTGCGGGGTATAATATGGATTCATTTGATAAAAATGTGAGGTGGGTTGCTGAGGAGCTTGGATGTGATGTTGCAGATTGACCTGTTGATATTGGGGGAATTGTTGTGATTGTTGGGAGGCCACATAAGGTGGTTGCTGCTGGGACTAATGTTGGTAATAAGGATGTTGTGGTGGTTGTTGATGTGATGTGAGATGTTGCGTGGGTCGAGATGGCATGTTGTACTGTGTTTGAGCTCGCGGTCATAGGATGGATGCGAGGAAAGGAGATATGGTTTGAGTGGGAGGTCGGGATAGATTGCTTTGTGACTGGTATGGTGGTTGTTGTGAGGAAAATAGCGGTTGTTGTTGGGGCGGCTGAGATAACGTAGGGGGATTTTGCAAGGGGACATTCGGAGGTGGTGGAATAGATTGAGGCGGCTGTGGGGATGCGTATGAAGGCGATGGTTGGTTTAGGGCCCTAGACGGTGGAGGCAATGTAGTGAAAGGGCTGCCCCCAGTGTTGACGGGAGGCAAATTTGAAGGGGGTGGTGTCGGTAGCATTAGTGGCTGTGGTTGCAGGACATTTTGTGGCATGCCAAAGGAAAAAGGATCATTGGGATCAGTGGTTTGGGGTGTCCCTATGACTGAGATTGCGAGATGCGGGAGAATTCCAATGGGATACAGAATGACGTTGCCGAATTCTGGTTGATGCCAACCTTCTACGGAAGGAACATTGGGGATGTATGAACTACCTGGTACGTTATGTGAACCTTGGGGTATATTAGGGGCGGAACCGCCATACTTGGATAGGTCAATACCTGACGGCAGTTTGACACCCTTGTCAATTAAGTGAGCCAAGATTTCTTCGCCATTTTTTTCAAGAAGGCGATTTGTCATTTGCACATTGACCGGATTACTAAAGTGTTCCTCAAACGTAATTTTGAGTTGAATGACCATGTTTTCATCCCCAGGGGGTGATGTGTTTTGACCATCGATATTGGATTGTGATGACATTCCATTATGTGGATCCCTTGGGATGTTCGCACTATTATTGGGGTCTTGTGAGGCATTAGCTACGTTGTTCAGATCTTGAGGGATGTTTGGTTGGGATTGTTGTTCGGCCATTCTCCTCGTTTGTGACTAGGTTTGAACGGGCATGCAAGATGATATGACAGATTAGGATGACCTTGGTGATGAAAGGATTGATTTGATTTGATGATTGATTAGCCGAAAAGGATGTGGCTCAACAGGATTGGTTTGATTGGATGATTGATTAGCCGCTGAGGCTAGGGCTCGATGAGATTGATTTGATTTGACCAAAGTGGACTAGGTTGATTGGTAGATGATGAGTAGATCTGGATTGGATGATATAACAATCCAATTTGGATTGATGATTGATTAGGATGAATGATAGTGATCAAAATCTGATACCCAGTTCAAGAGTGATCCTTGGTAATGCTAGGTGTTGATTAATCGAACAAAGGGGGGATGTACGATAACGACACCGAATCCAACTTGAGATAGAAGTGGATTGATTGGGCCTACAAGGACGACCGACTTAGGACGGATGACGATCTGAAGTTTTTTTTGATGGATGAAGATTAGAGATGAACACCTAGGTCAATTTGGATAACTGTTCTAACGAGGTTTCAATGGGATACCGGTGGTCTGAAATGTGGAAATGATAATCAAAACGTGGGTTCTGAATGGGTGGATGGATGCACGGGCTAAAGGGATGAACGTTTAGGATGGCAAATGGATTCTTGAAGTGGGTATATAAATGTCTAAAATGGGGAGACAAGTGATCGAGACGGTGGAACGAGGGTCCCGAATGGCGAAGTGGATAAAAAAGTCGATCGGTCAAGAGTCAGGTTCAACCCTGTGAAGGGCAGGTCCACCCAAGGAGCAAAATTGGTCAAATTAGGTTAAAACAAGCCTGAAAGAGGTGGGTCAATAGGTCAAGTCTGCCCCTAGGTGGGTCAGGTCTGCCCAAGGAGCAAAAATTGATCAAATTAGGTCAAAACAGGCCTGAAACAGGTTGGTCAACAGGTCAAGTCTGCCCAAGGAGAAAAAACTGATCAAAAATGGCCAAAACAGAGTCCAAAAGGACTAGTTTGAAGGTCAAGTCTACCCAAGGAGAAAAATTTGGTCAAATTTTTCACAAGGGGGGAAAATTCAGCTGTTTGTGGGGAAAATCTGGTTGTTTGTGGGTCAAATCCGGTTGTTTGTGAGTCAAATTCGGCTATTTATGGGTCAAATCTAGCTGTTTGTGAGGGAAAATCCTCCTGTTTGTGAGGTTTGACTTATTTTTTGATAAAAAGACTAAGGCAAAGGACTCAAAACACAACAATCATCAATCAAAAGACTATGGTTGAGTGAAATAAATCAAATAATCACTGGTTTCGCACAAAGAAGACAATTCAGACAGTACGAGCCTAAGTCTAGTACAGAGGGTATGGTTGACAAAGTCCTCTAATCTAAGATGAACATGGTTACTAGGGAGTCCTCGATATACACCTGGTACATGAGGCACAAACCGTGAACACCAACCCGTTACAAGCGTGAGTCAGGAACCTAAAAGGCTCGGACCAACTCTTCACATCATCTTGATGCTTCGCCAATTACAACATGGTTGGATTGGGGTACAACTTTCGCTCTCCCCCCTTTATATACCCCACCAGTACGTGTGGTTGGAATCGTCCCTTAGGATGAAGACATCCCCAAGCAGGTCTCGCTAAGAAAAGTAAAAAGGGTGGACTCAAAAGACGTGGTAAGCTACGATTTCTCATCACCCAAGATCGCCGAATGGCATAAGGGGATTGGATACGTCAAATAGCTCACCCAAAAACATGAAAAATAGTTGATTGACACCTTCTAGTTACACTATGTACCTAAATTAGGGGTCACAAACCCTTAAAATAGCCAAAAAATTGCTAAAAATTAAAATTTTACCTTCTAGAAAAAAGCTGTCTAGGGCAAATCCGCTTGTCTGTGAGGGAAAATCCACCTGTTTGTGAGGAAAAATCTCCCTATTCATGAAATTTTTGCCAAAAATAACTTATGCAGAGGGCAGGTCCACCCTAGGGAAAGGTCAAGTCCGCCTGTGTAGGGCGGGTCCGCCTGTCTGTCAGGTCAGGTCCGCCCAAGTAGGTCGGGTCCGCCCCAGGAAGGTCAAATCCGCCCCTGTGTAGGTCGGGTCTGCCCCTTTGTAACATGTACCTACAAAAAGTCAAAAAATAGAAAACGTGAAAGCAAGAGACTTGTTTGTGGGTCCCACCAGGCGTGCCAGAAATGTGATAGGGAGAATTAATGTGCTAGAAAATTAACAACAAGCAAAAGAGTGCAAAATAACACTAAAAACAACCTACACCTCAAGATTAGCCTAGTTGGATTCAACACAAAGTAAAGACAACAAATGGAACTTTTTTACCTTGTGTCGAATCGATCATTTGGTTGGCCCTTCGATCTTTGGTGTTGTATGCTCCTTGGATGGCACAAGATGCAAGCTAGATGATGATATGATAATGGATGAAAGTGGATTCAAATGTAAAAATGGCTAAGTATGGATTCTAGGAAAATTTTGCAAGAGTTTGGCTACAATGCATGATCTCCTCAAAATGAGAGAAAAAATGGGTATTTATAGAGATTTTGGAAATCTCTAGGGAAATGGACGGTCAAGATTGAGCCACCAAGATCAAGATGTAGGGCTAAAGTGAGTTGAGAACTCACAAGCCCTCACATCTTGACATGTGGCATGCGAAGTGGCTCAAAAAGGGTGATATGTACATGAGGTGGAAGGATAGTACATGACATGGAGAGGGTACATAGTACCTTGGGATTGGGACAAGATCTCCTCATAAAGGAGGTACTTGTCCCCATGTGGGTGAGAGGACAAGTGAGGAATTAAAAATTCATCAAATATTCTCATGGGGATGAAAAAAAGAATTTAAAATTATTTTAAATGCATTGGAGGATTAAATGTGAATTAAAAATTCACATGGGGAATGGAGATGCCTTGTTCAAACAGAGAAAGCTTTTAATGAAGTTGACTAAGGGCTCATTCCATAAATGATATGGCGATTAGAGATGACCTAATTATGTGATTAAGGTTGTGCAAGTACTTGCTTAGACTAATTAAGGACTCATTATAGGCAAGTGGGAAATTATGGAGGATGGGACCCTAATGATGATTAGGGGTGTGCACATCTTAATCATAAATTAATTATGACTAAGAAAGAGGGTTAGATTGTTAAGAGGGATTAGAGACCAACTTGCAAAAGTTGGAGGATGTGACAATGAGAGAGAAAATAGGGAATTTAAAAATAAATTTAAAATTTCAAAAGATAATATGACTAAATTAAATAAAGTGATGCATTTATTTAATTTAGAGAGGAAAGAGGGGAAAAGTATTTATTAAATTAAATACTTTTGGAAACCTTATGCAAGAAACACAATATTAATTAAATGAATTATTTAATTAATACTGGCAAAGAGGACGATTTTAAAATAGCAAAGGGATGATTAAGAAGACGACTTTGACCATGTGGAAGTGGTCAAATTTGGATGTCTACAATATGATTTATAACAATTAACACACTGGGTTAATTAATAGCTAATAATAGTGGAAGCAAAAATAACAAGAAGCCAATCACAAATAGACAATAACACAGATATACCCAGGAAACCCCAGTGTAAAGAAAAACCTGCAAATGTTGGCTCTTCTATTCAACCTAACAACAAACTTTTCTTTCAAAAAATACAATACAAGTTTGCTACAGCAATCTTACATATATAAAGCCTAGTTGTTTTACTTAGTGTGCAAGAAAATAAACTTTCCTTACATTCTTTGGCTTTAAATCACACATAAAATCACTCTTGGATTTATCATATCCTCACAAACTCAAAAAAAAATTATTAAAGAATAAAAAATCTTTTGTTGCTAAAAATCCAACTCAAGTTGTTTTAAAGCAACTCCACATCCCACCTTTCGAGCTATAAAATCAACACTCCCTCTTAGCAAGGAAGGTGTTTTGCACAACACCCAACTTATCCCTGAAGAATTCAAACTTGCTCTTCATCAAGGCCTTCGTCGGGATATTTGCTATATGTTCGTATATAGGAATGTATTGGAGCTTCACCGTCCCCTTCTCCACACAATCTCTGATGAAGTGGTACTTGATCTCAATGTGCTTTGACTTGTCATGAAACACTAGATTCTCAGAGAGTTTGATATAATTCTGATTATCACAGTAAATGACTATAAGATCCAACTCCTAATCAAAGAGCCTAGCTAGAATTTTCTGAAGCCAAATAGCCTCACATGTAGCCATACTGGCTACCATATACTCGGCCTTTGTAGAACTCAGGGAAACTGACTTAAATTTTTTATTGCTATTCCAAGAGATTGCTCTTGATCCCAAACTAAAACTACACCCTAAAGTGCTCTTCTGGTCAATTGTACTACCTACCCAATCTGCATCATTAAACCCCTTAAGCTTCACTCCATCCTATTGAACATACTTTAACCCATAATCAACTGTTCCTCGGAGATATCTCAAAACATGCTTCGCAGCTATCTAGTGTACACGTTTAGGTTCCACCATAAACTGACTAACTGAGTTCATTGCAAAACAAATGTCTGGCCTCGTGTTGACCAGATACATAAGAGATCCTATCAACTGTATTTATAAAGTTGGGTCCACTACCTCTGATCTGGAAGCATTAATCTTCTTCCAATTGGTCACAAGTGGCATTGACATGGGCTTACAGTTCTCCATCTTGAATCGCTTCAAGATATCAATTAAGTACTTCCCTTGTCCAAGGAAGATCTCTCCCTCTTTCTGCCACAACTCCAATCCCAAAAAGTAGGGCATCAACTCCAAGTCCTTCATCTCAAACTCTCCACAAGATCCTACTTGTAGTGTGTTATGAGCTCCTCTGACCCTGTGAGAAATAAGTCATCAACATATAACACCAATATGAGAAGTTTTCCCTTCACTTGAACATAGTACATGTTCAGTTCTGCCTCACTCTTGATGAAGCCCACGCTCTGTAAGTAACTATCAATACATGAATACCACGCCCTAGGAGCCTGCTTGAGTCCATACAATGCTCTTTTCAACCTACATACATGAGAATCCCTCCCATGTGCTTCAAATCTTTTTGGATGCTCTATGTAAACTCTCTTGCTCAATCACTCCATTGAGGAAGGCCATCTTTACATCCATTTGGTGAATCCTCCAGCCCATTTGTGATGCTATATAAATGATAGCTCTTATCGATGAGTACCTAGCTACTAGAGCAAAAGTCCCATCATAGTTGACTCTTTCCTTCTGAGAAAATCCCTTAGCCACAAGCTCAGCTTTGGACTTTTCCACACTACCATCTACATCATGCTTAATCTTATACAACCATCTTGATCCCACCATAGACTTATCTTCTGGTCATGGTACTACCTCCCACACACTATTCTTCATGATGAAAGAATACTCTTCCACCATGGCATCTCTCCATACTCGGTGCTTGGATTCCTCCTGAAAGATGGAAGGCTCTAATTGAATTAATTCACTCATAAGTGCCACATACTCATAATAACGTCTAGGAGCCCTTCTCTATCTGATTAAATCTTGAGGGTCACTTACATATTCTTGAGCCTCTCTTAGTGTCTGCTCAGTTTTCATGTTTCTCCTCTTCTCAGTAATAGGAACTTAAGGCTGAGGAATTATTTGTTCCTCCTTTTGATCAACTTGCTCGACCTGTTTGCTCTGCTCTCTAGCTTGTGTGATTGAATTTTGAGGAATTTGTGTTGCCTCAACCATGGGTGATTGCTCCTCCTCATTCATCAAGTTGCTAGACTTTTGAAGAGCCCTCTCTTCCTTGAACTTCACATCTCTACGAACCATTTTTTTCCTTAGAGCAGGAATGTAAACCCGATAAGCCTTATAAGTTTCACTGTACCCAACAAGGATACCCTTCTCTGCAATAGGTTCCAACTTGGTTCTCTTCTCAACAGGAATGTGACAATACACAAGGCATCCAAAGATGTGAATGTGCCCCAAATTTGGTTTCTTACCAGTGAACGCCTCTTCTGGAGTCAACTTGCCCAACACTTTGTGAGGGATCCTATTCTACAAATATGCAGTTGTATTGCAAGCTTCTACCCATAAGAACCAAGGCAGATCTTGATCATGAAGCATGGCCTTGGCTACTCCAACTATAGCCTTATTTTTCCATTCAATAACCCCATTCTACTGAGGGTTGTATGAAACTTTCAACTCTTTCTTGATGCCTTCCTGAGCACAAAAACCTTTGAAGGCATTTGAGGTATACTTGCCTCCATTATCAGACCTCAGTATCTTGATCTTCCTCCCTGTTTGATTCTCCACGAGAGCCTTAAACTCTTTGAACCTACTGAAGACCTCATCTTTATTCTTCATAAAATATATCCATGTCTTCCTGAAGAAATCATCAATGAAAGTAACATAATACTCATATCCATTCAAGGATGTTGTTAACATGGGCCCACACACATCTGAGTGTATGAGATCCAAAATCCCTTTAGATCTAGTGTCGTTGCTTGGAAAATTGGTCTTGGCATATTTCCCAAGTACAACCTTTGCACACCTCAGGTTTTTCTGCTTTCATCGCAGAAAACCCCGTCACTATTTCCTTAAGAATATTAAGTACTCCATGGTGAAGGTGAGCCATCCTCCTATGCCACAATTCTCCTATCCCTTTACAACTACTAACCAATGCATGTGTTGGCTCAAATTGTAACTAAAACAAGCTACCATGCTTGACTCCAATCACTTTTGCAACCTTGGAATCCTTGGGATGAATATAGATTTTTCCCCTCTCAAAGGTCATCATGTAACCCTTTTCTTCCAAAGCATAAATTGAGATTAAATTTTTTATCATGCCAGGGACATACAACACATCCTCCAACAACAAGGGTTTTCCAAACTCCCTCTGAAACTTGATGGTGCCAATACCAGTTGCATGGTACTTGGCATTATCTTCGAGCTCAATATATAAATCCAACTTCTTCTCCTCCAACTTGGTGAAACATTCTCTAACTCCTATCATGTGGCAAGAAGCCCTACTATCAATATACCATACCCTATTGGCAATTGAACTTGAGAGACAAGCAATGAGTGAAAACTCATTCTCAAATCATGATGCAAACTCATTCACCTCTGTTGTAGTAGCAACTTGCTTCTTCTGCTTGTCCTTATTTTTCTTATTCGAACATTGACTGGCATAGTGACCCATCTGATGGCAGCAAAAACATTTTATCTTGCTTAGATCTTTTTTCTTCCCACTCTTGGAAGAAGAACCTTTTGTTTTCTCTTTATTGGACTTCTTACCCTCACTAGCAAGAGCAATATTTTCTTCATCTTGAACCTTCTTCATTTAATCTCCTTGATGAGCACCTTCACAGATCTCCTCCTGAACAAAATCATCCCAAAGCCTCGCCCAATCAGGTAGCTTATCTTTGTCGACAACACACTTGACAAACACTTCCTAGTGCTTCGAAAAACAATTCAAGGCTATACACACCAACTCATCTTCATTAATCATCTCTCCAACAATAGCCAACTCATCCCTGACTTGTGTCAACTTGGACAAATAAGAGGTCACACTCTCACCTTTGGACATCTTGGTATTATGCAATTTTTCCTTGAGCATCATCTTACGACTTTGATAGTCGCTCTGATAAAATCTTGTGAGTGTATCCCACATCTCCTTGGTGGTGTATTTTCCCAATGAATGAGGAATTTAATGATCTCTTACTCCATCTAGGATAATCCTTTAAGCCTTGGCCTCTTTGACTTCATGCGAATCTAAGGCAACAGGATCATTTGTTGGTGGTGTCACTTTTGTACTAGCATAGATCCACAACCTGTTCTCCTTGAGAATGGATGTAATTCGAACCTTCCACTGCAAGAAGTTAGATGCACCCTCAAGCTTGTCCTCGTATCAAACACTGGTTTCCATAGCCACAAAAAAGAACTGGAGACGAAAATCTGATTTTTTTTCTTGAAATCTGCATCACAAATATTGGCTTTGTATTCAGAGTTTAGAGCTCTAATACCATGTTAATTTCTTATAACCCAACTACAGATCAATTGCACAATAAATTTGTAGAATATAATCAAATATCTGATTTATAACAATTAACACACTGGGTTAATTAACAGCTAATAACAGTGGAAGCAAAAATAACAAGAATCCAATCACAAATAGACAATAACACAAATATACCCAGGAAACCCTAGTGCGGGGAAAAACCTGCAAATGTTGGTTCTTCTATTCAGCCTAACAACAAACTTTTCTTTCAAAAATACAATACAAGTTTGCTATAGCAATCTTACATATATAGAACCCAACTGCTTTACTTAGCGTGCAAGGAAAGAAACTTTCCTTGCATTCTTTAGCTTTAAATCACACATAAAATCACTCTTGGATTTATCCTATCCTCACAAACTCAAAAACATTCTATTAAAAAATTTAAAAAAAATTGTTGCTAAAAATCCAACTTGAGTTGCTTAAAGCAACTCCACATCCCACCTTTCGAGCTAGAAAATCAACATTTAAGGCCACTATCCACAATTCAATACTCTCAAAGATCTTAATTAATTTTTTTTATGTAAAGGTAATTGCACCAAATTCAACAATTGCTTAACATAGACTGTCATCTATACTTCACATATAAACATGATCAAGATAGTCTAATTTAAATTTCCAGTAATTTGATTTTCATCTGGGAAAAATCAATCTAGTATAATGAATATTCCAGTAATCTACTAAAACTAAACTACGAACTTGGGAAAACCTAAATTCAATTACTTCTAAACTCATTTTTCATTTCAGCTGTGTACAAAAGACTTGTGTAAAGACTACAAGTTATAAGTATCTTTTGATTGAATTTGGTTGATAATTTGATTTTCATGTAGGAAATCAAGATAAAAATCATTAAAAACTAAAACCAGTGGTGACTTTTTCACTTTAAGACAGTAGCTTGATAGAGGAGGTAAACACTCCTAAAATTTATTGGCATCTTGGGAAAATAATGGATACACCATCACTATATGTACCTTCTAAAAACTTCACCAAAATACCCCAATTCGATGTATCAGCTTAATCTTTCACGAATTGCATCACTATTAGTCTTATTTGTTGAAAAGCATACATTAATTCACCTGGGAAAACTAAGGAAGACATTGAAACAATATAAAACACTACAAGGGTGATCTAGCTGGGAGAAGAATTGTCATTACAGTTTGCAATCACACAACATCTACAAACAGTAAATAAGACATCACACTATTGATCAATCAATGACACAACAAGCATGTTGGTTGAGATCTTGTGTATCATTTGAAAGCAGGTGGTAATTTTAATTTTAATAAATATACTCTAAAACCCTCATCACATCCTTATTTTTAGGTTACAGCTTGTGAAATTGGAGAAGTGGCCGGTCAATACCAGCGAGGTAGAGTTTGAAGGGGCAGCGAGGAAAGCAACAAAAAAACCAGCAGAAAATATATGATAAATGGATAACTTGAATGCTTCACAACTAAATTACTTTATTTCTTTCTTATTAGTTTTGATGTAACTTTCTTGGCTATGTCTTGCTTGTATACTTATAAAAAAGAACCAAGTGAAGCCCTAAAAAATGCATCTTCCAAACTAACACAAGTAGTAGTCCATATTAACACCAAGGATGCAGCCTTCCATGAGACCACATCTCTTTGAAGCATCTTGTCAAACACTTCGCGTGCCTTGTCTATGCTTCCACATTTTGCATACATGTCTACCAGGGCAGTTGTAACTACATCTAAAAAATTCCCTCTATCCTTTGCGCTTTGGTGGATGTCCATACCTGTTCCAAATCCCTCATTTTGCATAGGTAGGGAGAATTGTGAAGTCTGAACTGTTGCTTACAGCTGCTACCTGCTACAAAAGTGAAAGGCATTCATTTTCCTCACATAAACCCTAGCAGGAAAATGCGAGCCAATTCTAAGCATACATACCCAATTGCAAGTAGTATTAAAAGCATGCCAAAAAGTGGAATTACATTTGCAAAATCACCATACAATTTTTCCTACAATAGCGGTTTGGTAAAATGCAACTTGTAGAGCCCGCATAAGATGCAACTTGCAAAGGGCGCGTAAAATGCAACTTGCAGTTTGATATTTCCCACGAAGTGTCATATTCGTAAATAAAAGACCAGTGGGAAAATTAAAGGGCAGGATGACTTTGATCGTTGGCAAGGTTTATTGATAACAATGAGTCATTGATTAAGCATTTGAGATTGATCAACTTCATATTGGAAACGCCTTCGGTGTAAACTAACTATTACAATTGTTCTTAATATTAAAGACAACAACAATAAATAATATTGTGTAACAGTTGAAGCCAATTTTGGAGTCTTTGACCTATTTTTGGAGTTGTTTGAGGATTTGATGGTGAGACACATGGAGAATCCAATGAAGTTTCACCACATGGATGTGGTGTGGTCTGTGTGCATTGTTTCCTCATGCATTGCCTACTAATATCAACCTCTTTCATGAAACTCATGGCCTGACCTTTAATCATATTTCCAATTACTTGTAAACATCAAATAATCAATTTCACAAAACTTAAAGTATCATTCACTTAAAACTATTGAAGTAGTTCAACCCATTTAATGTATAACATATATTTAACTCTATTGAAAAATTAAAATTTAAGAAAAAAAAAAATCCTAGAGAAATATTAGAATAAACATTAATTATAAAATAGTGTTAATTTAATAAAATAAATAAATGTTATGTAATGGTTAGTTTTTATTATCATATGTTTGGTAAATATTTTTATGGATAAATTGTGTGTTAGTATTTTGGTTAAGTTGTACGTTTTGAGTATCAAAATTTTAAGTTTCAAATAAAAAATGTGTACAATATCTATAATATTTGTGTAAGATTTTTTTTAAATAGAAAAAAGAAAAGAAATGGATGTTTTATGGTCCTTAAGCGTAATTACTACTATAGAATCTTAATCTATTAAGCTATCCTTATTTGTATTAGCGACAATAGGCTTGATTACTTGTGTTTGTATATTTATTAATAAGTGTAATTTATTTACAAATAGTATTAGTAATGATAAATATTATTTTTAGTGATTATTTAATATAATTAGAATAGTCATAATGTTAAATTATTTATATTAAAGTAATATTGAAAATGACATAGTAAAGAAATTTAATACCAAAGAAAAAAGATGGTGCAAGTTGGCGAGCAAGAGCGAAAAAATGTAGAGGAGAAAAGGAGGCGATGGAGCAACATGGTGGAGGATGGTGAGTCGGGGAAGAAGGTAGAAGGATTCGTCAACCAGTAGAAGGAAAATCACATCCTGCAGTGGGTATTCAAGAATGGAGCCTGGATGGATAAGTGTCACCTACACTAGCTACATCAGAATGGAAGCATGGAGAACTGAGATCGCAACTAGAGAAAAAGTCAACTCGGAGATGGCAAGAGGAGGGCTCTTGAACAAAAGTTGAAGACAATAGCGCGCCGAAGGAACAAGCAAGGATGGAGCATGTGCAAGCCAAGGTGTGGGTGGTTTTAGGAAAATGACCACCATGGGAAACCATTGGATCCCAGTTGGTGCAACAAGGGCAGTGGCATTCAAAAGCGCACCAGCAAAGTCTAGAGAGTTAGGGGTTCAAGAAACACTAAGCTGGTAAATGAAGGAAAAATGAGCCAACAAGTGGGAGAAGAATTTGAGTTTGGAAGAATCTAATGAATTAGAGAGACTGGTATCTATTCAGAAGGAAAACAAACAAAAGAAATTTCCAAAACAAAGCAAGCAAAGGTTACTGCTTGCGACCGCGAAGAAGTAAACTATACCAAATGCCTTCCGAAATGACAGAAAAAGAGTGATCAAACTGATGGAGAGAGCTTTGTTTTCCAAGTGGAATGGCCTAGGCTACCCTAGGGAGGAAATCAAAGCATGATGGGAAACAAATCCAAAGACCAGGTAAGCATCTACCAGCTACCAAAATCTTTTTTCTCATAGAATGTATAGATCAACAATTAAAGCTAGAAATTGTAGAAGGGAAACCTTTGTTTATGAATGGCCATAGTTTTCATTGCTTAAATTGGATATCAATTTTTGATCCCTGGAACTACAAGATAAACCAAATCCCTACCTAGATCAAGCTAGTGGATCTGCCCTCAGAATTCTGGAATGTGGAGGCTATGGTGAGATTAGGTGATGCCCTAGGGGTGTGCTTAAGGGTGGATGAGGACTTCATAATTGGAAAAGATGGGGTTGAAGCCTGCATACTAGTAGAAATAGATGAGGGGGTTGGAATCTACAAGAACATAGAAATATTGACAAAATATGGAAGTTGGCAACATGAGATAGAGGGCATATAGAAAATTCATTGCCAACAATTCACCGATGGAAAATTCACCACCAACAATTCATTGTGGGAAAATTCACCACCATGACAAATTCATCACCAAGTAAAATTCACTGAGGCGGAAAATTAACCGCCATTAAATTTTTTTAATATATATTTCTATAACTTTGAATTTAAAAAAAAAAAAAAAATTCACCACTGTTACAATTTGCAAACAATAAAAATACTTTACCCATAGTAATTTCTATTCATCTCAATAATAATTATTGATTTATTGAGATACCCTCTAAGATTATTTTTTACCTTTTATTTATTGAATACAGGAAAATTAATAATTATACACCTCTATAATTGCCAATAATTGATTTATTGAGATGATTTATTTTTGTGTTAGGTTTTTAACTTTTTTAATTTTTATTTTTATTATAGATGATAAAATAAAATATATTGAAAAATATTTGTATTTTTATTATCATAAATTAAATTCTCTAAAGTTAATGCAATTAATTTTTTATTATCTTAAATCAAATAATTCTTTCGAAAAAAAAATCAAAATTTTCAAATATATATTAAAAAATATTAATGGCAGTTAATTTTCTGCCTTGATGAATTTTTGGCAGTGAATTTTATTTGGTGATGAATTTTTCATCGCGGTGAATTTTCCCACAGTGAATTGTTGGTGATCAATTTTCCATCGATGAATTGTTGGCGATGAATTTTCCTAGAGTCGAGATAGAGATATGGGAAGGAGTAGAATCCAAAAAATGCCTCTTTAGAAAGGCATTTCTGGAAGGCACTTCAAACAGGGTAAAGGAGACTAATACAAGTAATAAAGAGAGGGAAGAACCAATGGATGGAACATCCCAGGAAGTGGCAACCAAAATCATAGAAAATACAACTAAGGACATTAGAGTTGAGCCCGAGCAGAAGAAGTTTGGAGGAGTCGCTCAAGAATGCAACAAAGCCCCCTCACCAATAAAGGAAAAGCAGGGGCTGGGAAAATTTTAGGCAAAGGAAGCTCTCAATGCTCTTATGGAGGATGCATAAGAACTCCAAAAGGACATCAAAACCCAACTTTGGAAACTAACAAAGGAAGTAGAAAGGGAAAAATTGGAACCCCAGGCAACAGGAGAAGGGGTTTGAAAGAATAAGCAGAACACCAAAGTAAACAATTTAGATGCTCTTCAGGAGAAAGAAGATGACTTGGCATAGTCTGAAGAAGAGGAGAGTGATCAATTCTTAGATGGAGAAGTTGATCCCTAGGAGGAGGTAGAGGAAGGTGAGGTAGCTTGAACAATCAGAATCAAAGATAAATGTACCTAACATAAAGAGAAAATCCAAAAGGGGCAGGAAAACAAACAAATCCAAGCTAATGATGGCAGGCAATGCCTTTGGTAAAAAAAAAATTGGTTATTAGGAAGGATAGCCTCCTTCCCAAGGAAAAATGAGGATCATAACATGGAATTCCAGGGGCATTAATGCCCCTGACAAATGGTGCATGGTCAGGCGCCAAATTGACCAGTCAAATGCAGACATAGTTCTCATATAGGAATCAAAATGGAGTAAGGAAGAAGGTCAGAGGAGATTATGCAATTTGAGATAGTGGAAAAGTCAATTCAAGGAGGCTACATGAGTGTCTGGTGGTCTGGGAGTCTTATGGAACCCTCTCACAGTAGATGGGGAAGTAGAAAAAGAAGAAGACAATTGGAAATTGTTCAATTTCAAAGATCTAAGAAAGCATGACATGATCTTTAGTATCAATATAAATGGGCCAATAGCTACAGTGGCAAAAAAACAAGTGGGACAAAATATCAAGTGAGCTAGAAAATAGGAGAAATGAGATGGTGATAGTAGTTGGAGACTTCAACACAACCTTGAACAATGAAGAGAAACAAGGGGGTTTGTGAAGATCAATTGCCATGTACAAAGATATTTCTAGGAATTTGTAGACAGAAATCTGTTAAGGGATGTGCAACCAAAAATGGAACATTCGCATGGTCTAATAGGAGGAAGGATTTTACCAACATAGCAGAAAGATTGGATAGATTCCTACTCTGGGCAGATTGGGGAGAGATGGTAGCCTCACAGGAAGCTCACATACTACCTTTCACAGGGTTAGACCATTTCCTTGTCTTACTGACATTTGGGTAGGATGACCCCCCTAAAGGATGCCCTTTCAAATTTGAAAACATGTGGCTGAGAGATGATCACCTGTCGGAGCTATTAGAGAAGTGGTGGAATGAGATCAGGTTTGGAGATAAATTAGAGCTTTTCAAGATAAGAAAAAAATTGGGATGTACATCAAGAATAAGCTCAAGAAATGGAACAAGACACATTTCAAGAACATATTCTAGGAGAAAGAGAAACTAGAGCAAGAAATCAGAATCCTAAATGAACACATAATAGAGAAAGGAATGGATGCAAAGGATTTTGAAAATGAGAAATGTTTGAAAGATGAGCTAGAAAAAATTCTGAAGAGGGAAGAGTGTTACTAGCGACAGAAGTCAAGGGAAACATGGTTGAAAGAGGGTGACAGAAACACCAAGCTCTTTCACAAGTCAACAATATCCAACTGAAACAGGAACAAGATTGAAAAAATCAAGAAGGCTAATGGAGAAGTAGCACAGTCTATTGAGGATATTAACAAGGAGGCAGTCAAATTCTTTGAAGAAATTCTAAACAAAGAAAGCCAAGAAAATAGGGGAGCAAGGGATAATATTCTGAGTGTAATTCCCACAATTGTAAAAGAGGATCAGAATAGGCGCTTGTATCAAAAGATCTCCTTGGAAGGGGTCAGGGAAGCAGTCTTCCAAATGAACCCTGACAAGGCCCTAGGCCCTGATGTATTCCCAATCGGCTTCTTCCAAAAGTTTTGGGACATAGTTGGGAGAGATCTAGGGGTGGCAGTGGAGGAATCAAGAAGAAGAATGACAATGCTGGGGGTAGTGAATCACACATTTTTTACTATAATCCCCAAGAAAAAAGATCCACATACAATGATTGATTTCAGACCAATCACACTATGCAACACAGTGTACAAGGTGGTCACAAAAATAATAGCAAACAGACTCAAGGAAGTATTGAATGGGGTTATATCAGAAGAACAAAGTGGCTTTGCACCAGGACAGTCAATAGTGGAAGGAATAATCACTACTCATGAAACTATACACTCGGCTAGAAAAAATAAAGATGCCTGCATGACACTAAAACTGGACATCCTCAAAGCCTATGACATGGTAGACATACAATTTCTCTTGGAGGTGTTGAGGAATTTTGGATTTGGTGAGAATTGGATTAAGTGGGTTAAAAGTTGCATCTCTATAGCTAAATTCTCAGTGTTGGTGAATGGATCTACTCACGGCTTCTTCTGCTCCACAAGGGGGTTAAGACAAGGTGATCCCCTATCCCCATTCTTGTTCATAATCATGGCAGGGGTGCTTGGGAGAGGGATTCAAAGACTAAGAAGGGAAGGAAAGTGGAAAGGTGTTCATGTGCCCAATGGAATGGAACCCTCAACACATCTCCAATTTGCAGATGGCACAGTCATGATGGGAGAGGCCAGTAGGAGGGAAGCAAGAGTGATCAAAAGTTTCTTAGATGACCACTACAGGGCTTCAGGACAAAGCATCAACTGGGGAAAATTGGAGGTCTTTTTTCTAAATACTCAACCAAGCCTGCAAAGAGATTTAGCCAAAATCCTGAATTTGAGAGTAGCAACACTGCCAGGTTGCTTCTTGGGGATGCCCCTTTTTGCAGGTATCAATAAGAAGTGCTATTGGGAGAATTTGATTAATAGCTTCAAGAACAAGCTGGGTACTTGGAAAGGCAAGTGGTTGTCCTCGGCAAGAAGACTATTAATGGTCAAATCAGTCTTGGAAGCTATCTTGGTGTACTCAATGTCATGTTTAAAACTACCTAAAGCAGTGGAAGAGGCCCTCACTCAAATTTTTAGGAAATTCTTTTGGAGTGGAATAGGGGAACAAAATAAATTTCCCATATTGGCCTGGGACAAGGTGTGCACACCCAAGGAGGCTGTTGGGGTAGGCATCAAACAACTATCCATAATGAATTAAGCCATGGGGCCAAACTGGTCTGGAACATTCACACAAAAGGTGAGCAAAGGTGGGTCAGAATCATGAGGAGAAAGTATCTAGACTCAGATGATCCAGCCATAATTCTCACTACAATAAACCCCCTGAGAGGATCATCAATATAGAGTTTCATATTGGACTGTAGGGATATAATAACAAAACATGTAACTTAGGAAGTCAAAGATGGGAACAGTGCATCCTTCTGGAATGTTTCTTGGTGTAGAAAACCACCCATCAACAATACTCCAGGCTTGGATGAAATCAAAGAAGAATCGAAAAGGATTTGGGGGAGCAAGGTAGCCAACTATGGCAGGAGGATTGCCAATCAAGGATCCTATAGTTGGAGCTAGAATGATCTCCAAACCCTTAATGCTCCTCAAGCACAAAATGATGCATTGGAAAAGATCCTCAAAGGCTGGTATTTTGTCCCATCCAATGACAAGAACATTATTAGATGGTGTGGGTCTTCAACAGGCACATACAAGGTGAAATTTGGATACAAGATTAAGGAGATGGCTATGGCTCAACAAGACTAGCCATGTAAATTGATTTGAGGGAGGAAATTCCTCCCCAAAGCTAGAGTGTTTGCTTGGATGGCGATACAAAGAAGAATCCTCACAAAGGATAGGCTAGCCACCTTTGGAGTACAAGGCTCGGGAAGATGTTCAAGCTATGAAAATAACATGAAGAGTCGGCAAACAATCTTCTCTTGACATGCCCCTATGCAAATGACAGCTAGAACCTAGTGAGAGACAAACTAAACCTGCAATGCCCCATGCCAACAGATCTTTCATCCTAGTTCAAAATGTGGCAACAAAAGGGCAATAAATTAATTTTTGGAGGTATATGGCAGATAACCCCATCCATTGTTTTATGGGAGCTATGGAAGGAACAAAACAAGAGAATCTTTCAAGGGAAAGAGATGAATAACGATAGACTCTAGGAAAAAATTGAAAGAGCTATAGTAGAGCTGGTCAATGAGGATGCTCAGAGAAAAGTAGGCAAACAAAAAAAATTCACAAACTGGGATGATTGCCTAACCAAAAAAAAAAATTGTGCTCAAACCTCCACTTCTGAGTGGGAATGGATCAACTTAGTCAACCAAGGCAAAGAGAGCAGAAGTGGCATGAAAGGCGTTGAAACTAGGATGGATAAAGATCAATTTTGATGGACCATCTCTCAAGAACTTAGGACTAGGTGGAGTTGGTTGCATCACAAGGGATGCTTAGGGCAAGACCCTAGCAAAAAAATCCATACCTCTAGGAATTTTCTCAAACAATGAAGCTGAGTTCAGAGAAACAACCATAGGCTTGCAGTTGGGGCTTGATTTGGGGGTGAAACAAATACATTTGGAAGGAGACTCAATGATCATGATCAATTCCATCAGGAGAGGCATCACTCCTAATTGGAAACTCAATCATTTGTTGCAGAGTGTCAAACAACTGGCAAACAGGTTCGAGGCCTTCAAAATTAGCCATATTTACCGAGAAGGTAATGACAAGGCGGATGAGTTGGTAGAAAAGGCATAAAAAAATTCCATGTAGGCAAAGGACAAAAGTTGGTATTCGAGGAAATTACCATCAACGACACTTCAAATGGTGGCGAAAGAATATCACATGGTATCAAGGACAAAATCTAGGAGATTTATTTGACAAGAGAGGAGTCATCAATAGAAGGCAATAGAGCAAGCAAATCAAACAAATTCCTTATTACCATGCATTAATTTCACTAAGTACCACCAAAAAGGTGGTGACAAGAAAACACACTCCAAAGGGCACAAACATAGAAAAGATAATTATGAGGAAATAAGGCCTTCGGTGTTATAAGGCCTCGACTAGTGTAAATTTGCTCAAACACAATAATGGCATACCAGAAATAGTGAGCACTAGTGAGTTTTAGAGAAGTGGTGTAGCTGGTGTGTGGTAGCCCAATGGAGACTCCGCTATCCCTGGATATGTCGAAACAACAACAATCTTTCAAAGGTGAAGTGACAGACAAAATGTTGCGTGGGTTGCTAGCCTCCTCTCATCCTCTAGTCCTCTGGGCGACCAAGAAGGTCGTAGGACCAGAACTCCTAAGGGTGTATCACAGGTTCAGGTCAAATTCAGAGTTTCCAGCCATGTTCTTGGTTGTTCTCTTGCACATGGGTGTTTTGAAGGAAGTGGGAAAGAAGCTGACATAGATGGTTTTCATTCACACGTGGCTAGGAGACATTGATGTAGCATTGGACAACGTGGACAAGAATAAGCGAATCCCAATACCGCAGAATTATTACATGATGTGAATGCATGGAAGGGAGGTAATGAAATTTCCTCTGATTCAAACCATTAACCTAGAATGGTTCAAAAATTTGTGGGATGAGCGTGAGTGAAGCATTTCCTTCCTTCTCAAAGTAGCCAAGCTAGTGACCAACCTTCCTCGAGGATGGAAAATGAGGTACATGGAGGATGAAGGGCTTTCTGAAGAAATTGTTGCAAGGGATGATGATGACTAGGACTTCAGCTTTGGAGAGGAATGGTGTCAGAAAAACCCTAGAAACCTTGAGGAGAAGGCAAAAGGACCGTCCCATCATAATTGTGGAGCAGACTGCCCAGTAGTAGCGAATTACATTGCATACATGAATCGCACAGAGTCGGATGATGATGAGGAGTGAAGATGCCTGGTCTAGTACAGTATCAATAATATTATAGCTTTATTACAGTGATAGAAATAGTATTAAGTATAGCAAGCAAAATTCAATCCTAGGGTAGTCAGTAATGCATGTGTTTTAATCAGGCCATTTTGTATTGAATTTTTTTGTAAATTCATACTCATACTAGATAGGAAAGGGATTTAGTGAAGGTCATTTTGTCAGGGAAGGCCATCAAGGAAGATTTTTGGTTACCAGAAACTTATGTAATTTCCTTTTTTGAAGCAATACAAGGTGCTACCCCTTAGCAGTGATTTACCTAGCAAAAAAAAATTATTGAAAATGACATAAAAGTTTCTATCAATTTAAAAATATAAATTTTCCTTAGAAAAGTATTTTTCAAATAATTTTTTATGTTAAATATTTAGTTAATTTTCATGGTAATTTTAGAATTATAGTCCATTTAATTACTTTAGATTGAAATTCAAGTTATAAATTTTACCTATAGATCTTTGATATAGCCAACCTTATTTATAACACTCTTAAAATTATAATCTTTAGGCCACTTCTTTAGTATTCAAAATGTATTGTCTTGTATCCTTTCTAATTTGATGTCATTCACAAATCAGTCAATATAAAGCAACAAAAAAATATAAAAAATCAAATCAAATAAGTTCCTAGAAAAATGTTCAATAGTAATAAAGTACCACCTATTTCTAATCAAATACATAACAAAGTTATTATATTTTCCAAAGTTTATGTGCATCATAGACATAATTCCATAAGAAAGAGTGTAGCCAAAAATCTAGTACTTTATCCATAAACAAGAATCATCCATTTTGAAGAACACTATAGTGTGTCATGATGGTCACATATGTTCATATTAACATGTTTCAAAATGCTAGGTACACAACAACCTACAATATAATTTATAGTTTTCTATATTCCTTTCATTGTAATTCAACTTTATTCAATAAAAAAAATTATAGTTTTCTAAATATGTACCAACTTCATATCAAATTGTCTCCATCATATATAATGTCAATGTGGGACCAAAAATGCTAGAGAATGTGATGATTATAATTATTTTTCCAATAAAAAAATTATTACAATTATTATTTCCTTGAGCTATACATAAGAAGAAATGTAACTTGATTATTTTTTCCAATAAAAAAAATGATTATAATTATTATTTCCTTGAGCTATACATAGGGAGAAATATGATTCCAAAATATGTACCCACTTCACATCAAATTATCTCCATTGTAAATGGTAATATCAATGTGGGACCAAAAATGTTAGAGAATGTGATGATTATAATTATTATTTTCTCAAACTATACATAAGAAGAAATAA
Organism: Sequoia sempervirens; assembly: GCA_007258455.2. NCBI lineage: Eukaryota > Viridiplantae > Streptophyta > Pinopsida > Cupressales > Cupressaceae > Sequoia > Sequoia sempervirens. The sequence goes on from VDFB02006478.1 coordinate 49,167, forward strand.
TATTTCTAATATTTCATTTAATATCATTTTACATATAACATATTTTCTCTTAAATAAATAATAGATTTCTTTTACTTTTTAAATATTATAAATAAAATTTTAGAGAGATAATAAGAGATTTTGATCAATTGATAAGTACAGTTAATGATAATTAATTAAAAAGACTAGTAAATATCAAAATTGCCATAATTATCTTTTAACAAGTAGAATAAATAAAAAAAATTTAAAAAAATTGCTTTAACACATCTATGAAGACAAGTTTAGATGTTATAAGACCATATTTCACAAAGAATTGGGAAGATCAATACTAGTTTAATCCATGCCAAGCAACTAAATTATACTACACAAACAAAACAATATGAAATGAAACCATGAATCTCACATGGTAAATAATGCAAAATTAAAAGTATCCCTTAGACATTCATGAGGATACACCTCAATAGGTGGTATAATATTGTATGATTATGGATAAAATGATGAAAGAATGTGGCTTCATTCCTTATAGATGGCTAATTAGTAGTGTAGATTTATTTTTTCACCTTCTTTTAAGTTAAGTGATTGATTTGCCTTCATCCCTAGTTTTTCATTTTATTTGTGTTCCATTTCAATGGAATATTATCCTTAAAGAAACTAGGTTACATGTTTTCTCTAGTTTTTCATTTTATTTGTGTTCCATTGCAATGGAATATTATCCTTAAAGAAACTAGGTTACATGTTTTCTCCAAGTTGATCCTCAATTTGCATGAACCTCCTAATAAATTATAGGATTTGAAGAAGGCTTTCTTTGAAAACCCTTTAATGTGTCTTTTGTTTTCTACATGGGAAATTTTGTATTTCTCGGTGTGACCTTACTCATTGTGCTAGAGAATTTTCTCAAATCAAAGTCATCCTTATCAATTTTTTTATTGTATAAAGAAGAATAAATCAAATTATATCAGCAAGAAATTTCCTTCTTTATGTAATGATGGCCTGGAACTGGTGTTTTTATTTTTGTTGTAACATGTCTTGCTACTTTTGTAAGCTCTAAAGGTGGCCTATTTGGCACCAATTTCATCCTTATCAATTGAGTTTGGAGTCCACCCTACTTTGAAAATCAAACCCAAAAACATGAAAAAGCTAGATAACAGGGTGCCTTTGAACCAAATAATGTTAGAGACAAACTCATGGTCATGTGATCAGTAATGTGGTGAATACATCCTCTATAGTCTCCCAATCTATGAGATTACATATCAACAATCCAACTCATACCCAAAATGGTGTTGTAAGAGATGTTTCTTGTCTTCAACACTAGAAAACCAAAAACTCATGTAATAATTTTTTAGAAGGTAAGGTGATCTCTTTTTAGTTACCTAATTAAATTATTGATGCCATCTCAGACTATAGAGAAAAAAATTATCTTGTTCTTTCTCAAGGAAATTTTGTCTAAACAATATTTCTTCATATGAACCCATAATAATTGGGAGCTAAAGGGGTGGACTAGAAAACTATTTAGGGGACTTGGTAGGGGTTATGTCTCATGCACTTTTGTTGACCTAGACCATACTCATCCTACTCTGAAATATGGATCTTAGATAATTTGTGGCCAAACCTGTTATCTTCAAGCCTAGGACATTGGTTTTCATCTAGAAGGAATAACCAAATCAAAATACCCTATGTGGAACTAAATTTCCCTTTCTCAATCTAGCTTTTTGCCTATTCTTGTAAGACATCGCCTCTTAATTAGGGAAGGTACTTTGGTGTTAGAAATATTCCCATAAATGGGCCAGCCTACATGCACATCCTATATTTTTATTGAGATGGACTCGACACAGTCTCTTCCTAGTTCTATCAAATTGGTTCGACCTAGTTTCAAGTTTGATCAACAAATTGTTTACCTTAACAAACCTATTACCCACTTCTACTATTGTAGGGAAGGATACCTCATTCGTGAATGTACCTTCTATAAACCAAGAATAACATAATAATCTCTAGCTATTTTAGTTCATCCCACAACACTATATCCCACTTTTTGGCCAAAGTAGGACATTGAAATTAATATTTTTCACCAAATCTTCACTTTCTGACCCTATATCAACTAAACCGTTAAGAATTTAAAGATCATGTGGACTAGTGATTTTTGAGATGTTTTATATAGATTATAAATATATAATTTTTAAAAGTAAGAAATAATTTGTGAGTTTTTATGTAACTCGTAATAACCTATTTTTTATAGTTAACAATATTTTTGAAAAATGGCATTACATAAGTGAAGCATAAATTTATATGTAGAAAGGATAAAATTATAAATTTTTAGAAATAGATTTGTAACACCAATATCTAAGGCATGGATATTTTTTCATAGATTTCTATTGCATATTTTTTATAGTTTTTTAAAGTGAGATTAACTATAATTTAACCATAGGATCCTTTGATAACACATAATTTTTTTGTATGCATCTAAATTAACTTTTTTTGTTGAAATAAGGACATCAATACCTAGTGCATCAATATTTTTTAGATTTTTTTCTCTAGTTTTCTATTTTTTTGTGTCTGTTAAGCAAAGACCTTGATGCTCAGTGGAAAACCTAAATTCACAAAAAATAAAAATAAAAATATAATAATAAATTAAATTATTCAAAATTATACTTTTTGGAAAGCTTATAAGAAGATTTATGTACTAACAAAACATAATTTATAAATGACTTCATTTGATCCCTCCAAAAGTAAAGCAAAAATAGTTTTTTGTTAACATTTTGATAGGTACAGAGGAGACTCCATTGTAGGTATGATTTAAGAGTAGAGGGGTTTTATACAAGGGAATTTTATCTAAGGGGGTTTGATCTAACAATTTTATATTAAATCCCTTTAGATGAAACCTATCAAATCTTAAATCATTAAAATTTCTAAAAAATATGTGATTTTAGGCAAAAATCAGGATGTGCCAAAAGTGGGACACACTATTGTGACAACTATTTCACAACCTACCTTTGCTGCTCCTATTAATGAAAATATACATGATTATTCACCTAAGTCCACCCTACCCTTGACAATAATATATCCTCCAATTCTCCCCATCCACCCTCCATCCCTTCATCCCCTCAACAACTACCCTCTCCCTTTGGATCCAAATCTTTCAAGGACCCAGTGGTTGATTATGGAATTAAAGCATATAAAAGGAAGAAGGAGGATCCTATCCTTAGCAAAAATCTTCCCAGGTTTCTTTCCCACCCTCCCAACCCAATAGTCCAATTTATTCTCAAACTCAAGTGTTAACTTGGGGATGCCTTGACCAAGATCACTCAAATATCCTAGAAACTTATTATGTGGGAAATTAGTTCAATGTGTTACTTGCGGATGAGAAAACCATCCCTGAATCATCCCAATGAAGTGTCATATTTAATCCTAGAAAGTGTTAGGTTTGACTATCCCCGCTCATAAACATCAAGTCAATGTTTAGTTTATCTAGCATAACCAAACTTATGTCCTCATGCTTCAAGAAGTGAAAGTTAACATTATACACTTCAATGCTACCCTTGTTGACATCTAGAAAGAGGCCCTTTTCCTCCATACTAATCATGATGATAGTGGGGAGGTGTTATTTTTGGTTTGCCCCTTGGCTAGCTAATAAGGTTGTGACTACTAATTTTGGTCCCAACAATCATTGTGTTTAGGCCAATGTTATCATTAATTATAGTCTTGTTGAATTTTATTTTGTCTATGATCTTAATTATCCCTCTTAGAGAACCATTTTGTGGGAATGAATTCATTTACACCTATCTAATGCTCAATGGATCTTGGGGTTCACTTTGACATGGTTGAACACCCATATGATTGTAACTAGAATAGCTCTCCATGCCTATCCCAATCTGAATTTGAAGCTTAGACCTTGGCCTAAAATATCCTTGGAGTTCATGACCCCATTTTGGGTAAATCCATCATTCATAATCCACATTGGCACACTTGGAAAATGAGTACGTTTGGATCATTTTTATATTTCCCCTAATTTCTCTATCTTACCTTGTGATGGTCATGTTATTTATCTAAACTTCTTAGCTACCCTTTCTAATCACCTTCCTATTTTTACCACCCTTGTCCTCTCCAACCACACCCCCTCTCTAAAGACTTTCCATTAAAATTTAATGCATTTCATCTCAAAAATTAGGACTACATTGATGGTTTAGTTGCTACTTGGAATTCCAAGTCAAAACTTCATCAAGATAGATGGATCAATTTGTGGGAGAGAACTATTACGAGATGCACATCCTTTCTTCATGACTACAAGAGATAGGTGGCTATTAGGCTCCACAAACTTAAAAAATCCCTCAAAGGATAACTTGAACATACATATGATGTCCCATCTTCAAACCCACAAAACATCTTTGTGTAACAATCATTTGCTAATATTGAAAATTCTCTTCAAAAATGGTTTCCTATAAAGGAAAAGGTGCTCAAGTGCATGCTTGAATCCAGTGAATTAAAGAGGGGGATCACTGGACTAAGTTATTCTTTCAATATTTACAACACAAAGACAAAAATGAATACATCTCTACTATTAAATCTACTGATGGATCTCTACAAACCAACCATGATGTTATTTTACCATTTTTTTATAAGCACTTTAAAAATCTATTTATAGATGATTTTTCTAGTGATGACCTCCTTCCCTTCCCTGAGGACTATGTTATAAGGAAGAGTTGCAGTAGTAGAACAACTTCCTACACTAATCTTGAGAGGACGGTAATGTAAAAATTTACACATCTTTACAATAGTTATAGAAAATTAAGCATAAATAAACATAAATATCATGCATACCACAACACAATGATTTATGTAGGGAACACCCTTTTGAGAGAAAAACCCTACACTCCAAAATTCACCCAATAAACTATTAAAAAATCATGAAGATTACAATATACTTGCAGAGAAATCTTCTCATAAGAGTATCACCAACTAGAGATCCACATATAACACAACATTATCAGACTCTCAGAATACGTCACAATGCATAACCATAATAAAATTCCCTCATGAAATAGGATTGCCTTCTATAGTGTCATAAAATTGCACCCTATGGTAGTTTCACACTTACACATTTAGGCTTGCCTTATCTACGGTAAAAACCTATAAATTAGAATTTCACAATTGTAACTTCATAGGTGACAATGATGAAGCACTAGCAACTCAAGTGTTGGATTCTCATTAAGTTTTATCATACATTAACACGATGTGTACATGTCTACATAATGCACTAGCATCCTTACAATTTACAAGATTCAAATGTAAATATTTTATATTCTTTGCACATGGCATGTGTCGTAGCAACAACGATGCATGTGCAATGGCTCTTCCTATCCATGTAGCTTAACAAAACTCCATTTTCACTCATTTTGAGGGGAAACTCTAAAAAATGGAAGGGTCTCTCTTTCTCTCTTGCTTTCTTACTCTCATAGTGAAGCTCTATAGAAATTCTCTCTCATACAACAGTCAAGAGTCCTCTAATTCACAAGTTTATCGTGTCTATCAATTCAAGAGGGGAGCCACAGGTCATTAGTAATGTTCTCTTTTCATTTTATCTTACATAATCTTGTCTACATAATCTCTTATTTATTTATTTGATTATATTCATGATAGGGGTTCTCCTCCTTTACAGGGTTTGTTTCTATCACATATCTTTTTTTCATGCATTTTATCTATATTGATCCTACTTGGTTGTTCGTGGAGGTGGAAACACCAAAAAAAAGGTTTGATTGAGGCAAGACCTTAAACAATCTCCAACATTTTTCTATTATTTTTGTGTGCAAATGAATAGATTTTGTGGGTTGGGTATTTTGGATTCTAGACCTTTACTATCTATTTCATTAGAGATGACAATGCGGCATGCAAACACCTGCTCAACATGTTGGCATCTGTGGCTGAGAGCTAATCCACTTGACGGTATAATTTGTGGTTTATGTACTTTCTATTTCTATATATCAGAGAATGTAATTCTTTCATTTACTCTTGTAATTAAGTGATTTTAATATTCACATTATTTAAAACCTAGTGTCAATTTGGTTAAATTGTGTAAATGTTCTTCATCATTTATCTTATCACCTAATCAATGTCTTTTGAGGTGTTGAAAATGAAGGTGATATTGTAGCTCAAATTTGCTGATGGTACTCCCCAAACCAGCCACTCAAGCATCATGCAAACTTTTTGGGAATACTATGAACATCTCTTTATTGATGAATATACAAATGATCCCTTAATTCCCATTGTTGAAGAAAGTGTGGCAAGGTGCATTCCATGTAAAATTGATGCTAAATACAGTAATTTTCTTGATAGACCCCTCTCTTTAGAAAAGATTGATGAGGCTCTTTTTAACATGGGCACTGAGAAAAGCCCCAAAATGGATGGTCTTCCTATTGAATTCTACCTTAAGCTATGGCCTTATATTTGTGAAGACTTCTACTATGTATATCTTGAAGGAATAGAAACTGGTACCTTGGGACCAAGCATTAATCAAGGTCTCATCAAGCTCATTCCTAAAGGAAAAGATGAGGAATCTATGACTGGTTGGAGACCTATTTCCTTACTTAATACCTCATACAAAATTATAGCCAAAGCTTTGGCCTGAAGAATTAAACCCATTACCCAAATGATTATGTGCCCGGACCAAACAGGCTTCTTGGGAGGAAGATTTATCCTTGAAAACCTTATGTTGGCTTGGGAAACAATTGAGTGGGCTCAACAAACCACCTGAGATGCCCTTATAGTCAAGCTAGACTTGGATAAATTCTATGATCACATTTGATGGCCTTTCATCCTTAACACGATGCAATGGTTGGGATTTGGTCCTAAAATCCATGATCATATCAAAATGCTTTTCATGGATGCTAACACTAGAATAGTTGGTAATGGCTCCCTTTCACCTCAATTCCCTCTTCAAAGATCTATTCGCTAAGGCTACCCCCTTGCCCTTTTTCTATATGCTCTTGCAACCAATGCCCTTGGTTACTTATTTCAACATGCCAAGGCTAATCATCTTATCCGTGGTATTTCCTTGCCTAACAATGCCACTGCTCTCAACTCTCACTTTGTTGATGACAACATGCTTTTTATCCAAAACAATGTTGATGAGGTTACTAATACTCTAGATAATTTAGATTTATTTTGCACCATTTCCAATTCCAAATTGGCTATGCACAAGACATAATTTATTATGTCTCGCCCCAACCCTCAACCTGCTTGGATCTTGATTGATTGGAAAGAAATAAAACATGGTTCAATCACTAGATATGTGGGCATTCCTTTTGGGGTTGGAGTTTCTTTTAAAGACATGTGAAAATGGTTTCTAAACAAGACCAAAGTCAAACTCTTGAATTGGACTAATAGATCCCTATCTATGGTTGCTCTCATCCAAGTGGCAAACAAAATCTTGCTTGCTAGTCATGTTTATATTTCTTCATGATGGCTACCTTCCAAGAACTGTTACAATCAGATAACTCGGTTGATTAGGAATTTCTTATGGGCCAAATGGGGGGAAAAAAAAAAGGGTTACTAGCTACTTCTTGGCATCATTATATCCAACCAAAAGATAAAGGGGATTTGGGAATTATTGATTTGTACACAAAAGGGATTTTCCTAACCACTAAGTGGATAATCAGAGCTTTGGAGGGAGATGCTCCTTGGAAGGAACTAGATAAATTTTGCATCCAAACTGCCTTAGCTGGTCAATCTTGGGGCCATGTTAGATGGAAAGATAAGATCCTTCTAGCTCAATTTTTTGAAACCTATGGATCTGCCCCCTTCAATTCTATTTGGAAAGCTTCCAACAAATCACTTCTACTAAGCTAATCTGGTTGGACCAATCCCTTAGCCATGGACTAATTTTTCCATATTCCTCTATTTGGTGGAATAGGCTAACTTGCAACAGAACAACAAAATTTTAGGTACAATTAGCAGAATCAAAAGGAAAGCGTCTATTTAAAAAAAGTATTCAAGTTTTTTGCAACCTTTAGGACTCCACCACATTCCATTGGAATGTGTGGCCCACTCTTAAAATGCAATTTCACCTTTCTTCCAGTGATAAGTAACCAATTCTAGAAATCCAACAGCTTGTTACTCTTGAACTTCGTATCTTGCTATCCTTGGATTGCCATGCCAACTTTTAAACGATTGCCGATGGCCTAATGTTCGCAGCATCCGCTTCTTTCCCCTGCAATCCATCTACAAGCAACTCCTTCCTCCAATTACCATCACACCCCGTCTCAATAAGAAGTGGAATTGTTATTTTCTTTGATCCAAATGGAATAAGCTTCACCACCAAATCTAGAAGTCCAAGGCAGATGCACAATCTCAGCTCCTAGCGTGGAAACTTCTTCATGTGAAACTTCCTATTGGCAACCACCTTAAGTTTTTGTACCCTCAGCCCACTTGCCCATTTTGTGATAAAACAAAATCCATAAAACATGCCTTTTGGAATTGCTCCCATGCCTATAAATTATGGCACATGTGTTTACCACTTTGCCCGCTTTGTTTCCCCGAACATGGACTTGGAAATCTGCTCTATTGGGTGCTTCCCCTTCCTTTGGCATCATGTCTCACACCTATAAACAAGTGATTGTCAAACACCTTTGGAAATTTTGATGTCTTGTTATGTTCTCTAAAACCTCCTCCCTCCCCATATAGAACTACAAATGATTTGCTCTAACTTGTCCCTTCAAATTATGAATTTGTAAAATGTTCAACCACTCATCGTTCCTGAGGATACCTTATGCAACCTCCTCCTCCGACTGCACTCAATTACTAATGTTAATGAGGTTTGATGATTGGTCTTCAACATTTCAACTGTGGCTTGGAGAAATCCAGAGATGTACTCGTTCTTAGATTGCTAATTGATGGACAGTGGATTGTTCGTTGTATTGCTGCATTGGAGAATCAATTTCAACACTTCAGATAAAATCTTCCATTTTATGCCTAACTTGGTGGCAAGTATGCAGGGACAAATTGTTTCTTTTATTCCATGTGTATAAAGAGACTAGTGCTACTATGTCCCTTACATAGTGCCTTAATTGGTATAAGAGGAAGAAAGTTGTGTTGTTTTTGAAGAGGGATCCATTCAACTGGTTTCAACACTAAGTTAATAGCTTCCAAATTTTGCATTTTTAGCACTATAGACTCTCTCACCTCTGAAATTATAGTTTGTTGGTTATGGATGGTACAATACCAGTTTATTGTAATTCTGATTGGGCTTCTTTATACTCACAGGCAACATCTTGTTGCTACTGTTTATATTGTTGTCCTGTAGCAGCTTGCTGCTGTTTGGAACTTTATTAGTGTTGTTCTGCTTTAGCTTTGATGCTGATCTTTGATGTAAAAAAATTTTATTGTTTATTTCCAACAAAAAATTTTTTACTATAGTTCTTAATATTAAAGACAAAAATAAATAATATTGTGTACCAAGTGGCAGTCAATTTTGGAGTCTGATGATTTGATGGTGAGAGGCATGTAGAATCCAATGAAGTCGCTTATGCAAGTGGAAAATTGTGAACTCTTTACATAAATAAATCCAATCGACTCTCACACCTGTCAATCTTGAGCGCTTTATGGGGTAGTCCATTGGAATATGACAATATAGATGCTGAGTTAGGCAGTCAAATTCATCACGTGGATGTGGTGTGTTCTACATGCATGGTTTCCAACTAATATCGACCTCTTTCATGAAACTCATGGCTCGCCTTTAATCATATTTCCAATTACTTGTAAAACATCAAATAATCAATTTCACAAAACTTAAAAGTATCATTCACTTAAAACCATTGAAGTAGTCCAACCCCTTTAATGTATAGAATGTATTTAACTTTATTGAAGAAGTAAAATTTAAGAGAATAACATTTTTTTTAGAGAATAATCATTAATTACTAGCAATTGCACCTTGGTGTGCAATGGGTATGCGGAAGAGTTGTGGAAGGTCAATTACGGAATTTAGTTTTGATCTATTTTTTTAATTTGTGGTGTACATGAGGTCAATCACTAGAGAGATATAAGGGTAGATAGAGGGAGAGATAATGAGATAGAGATATATAGAGATATGGAAGAAGAAATATGGAGAGATAGAGATAGAGATGCAAAGAGATATAGATATAGAGGTCTAGGAAAAGGGAGAGGGAGAGGGAGAGGGAGAATGAGATGGATGGATAGAGAAGAGGCATGATTAGAGATAAAGGAGAGATGAAGATAAAGGTAGGGATGTGTAGACACATAAAAATGGCCTCAACTTGTAAACCATATTTTCTATGATGACCACGCTTCTCCCTTACATAATTCAATTATCTAATCATGTCCATTCCTCCATGATTATTTAAATAAATAAATTACGTTTATTTATTTAAATACATCATTGATCAATCCTTATTTCCTCCATAACATTATCATTTATCCTTAAATCAAATAAACTTATTTATTTAGCCCACTTTCCATCCCACCAAATAAATAATTAAAATAATTATAAATATCAAGTCTTTTGTCTCATTCCCATTTATGAATTAAACCATTATTTAATTCATAAGTCAACATTCCTCCATAAATTAAATAATTTCTATTATTTCAACTACCTATTATTCTTTACCATTGATTTGATTATCTCCAATTAAATCCCAACCCTTCATTTCAAGGCTTGCCCTAACTTTGACCTAATGTTGCCCTAACCCTAATCCTCCTTATGACATTGATTCTTGACCTTTGATCTTAGGGCTTCACCAACTTTTAATCCTGGCCATCCATTCTCAACTTGGAATTCTTTAAAAGGCCCTCTTTCAAGTCATTTTGAACAACACACAAGAGTTATACATAATATGCTTGAGAGCTTTTGAGTACTTGAGCATACATTTTACTTCAATATTTTGCTTGTCTTTGGCATAGGTTATAGTTGCACTTCAATTCTGAGGGCAATTATACAAGTTTTCAGCAAGTTGGAGAAAGCCAATGGAGGTCAACCAATAGAGGCTTGAAGACTAGGTGATGTTGTTTCATCTTATTTTGCTTCTTGTTTTCATTGTGCTCTATTGTTGACTAGGGATCTAATGGTTTTATGCTATTTACAATATTCTAAAAAATTTCTCTAATTACATTTGGTGAACCTGACTTATGCTATATTGATCACGAGCTATTTGTGTCGCTTAAGTTTCAAACATTTGATCAGTTACTTATGTGCTGTTCCGATTTCTAGTTGAGCTTTAGTTCAATTCGGAAATTATGATTTTGCATCTTTATTTTTATTTTCTCTATAAGTAAAGAAAACCTGCTCATTTGCAGCCACAGAGCGATAATTGGTGACTATGTAATGTTGCATCATGCAAAGTGACATTTCAATGTTTGCGTGCCATTTTTTTTGAGGATTCTTTGTCAATGGATTGCTTATTTAATACTATACTTTTCCTATATTGGTCTTGAGTTCAGAGGGAATCCATTCATTGAATCATTCCACCCACTATCTTGAGCTTCACTTAAAGACTACATGCGTACACAAACATTGAGCAGCTACCCAATAAAAATCCACCCTTGCCAACTTCAACATCGAACGCCATTCCTCTGTAGCTTTAACACAAAAGCTTCTCTGCCATCTTGCACTCTGCAGAAAATTTTCCAGTCTCCACATCACCTACTGCTAACGGACGTCCTCCCATAGCTAGATTTAATACACGATGGGAGCACCAGTATGCAGGTGTTGGCGTGCTCCATCCAGTTCGTGACGTTCCACTGCGTCTACTGCCCTTGCTATAAATGTTTACAGTAGTCAACGGACATCTTTTTTTTCTCATAAAAGCCATGTGCATGAGGGCTTGCCGCGCCGAAAGTAGATGAATCATTCATTAATGTTGCACCTCATAAAAACCATGTGCAGGAGGGCTTGCTGCGCTGAAATTAGATGAAGCCAAATGAAAGTCATTAATTCTTCTTGACAGATCTCATCAGTAATGCGTTTTTGGCTTGGAAGGGAAACTCACACATCCTTGCTATTTCAAAGGCAAATGAAGTGGTTGTCTATAGTCAAAGGCAATCTTTGTTTGAAATCTAACATATCTCGGGTAGCTAAAAAGTGCATGTTTAACAATAGTATCTTTAGATAGAGTCATAAATACATAATAGTTGGAGGGAGTGCTTTATTCACTTTGATTTAAATTGAGCCTTTAACTCTACGTTTTAATTTTAGTTTTAGTTTTTTTTAATTTAATTTTACTTTAGATTACTTTTTGGTTTTAGTTTTAATTTAATTTAATTTTAGTTTCTAACTTTTAGATAATTTAGATTTATTTTGATGTAGTTTTAGTCTTCAATTTAGTTTAATAATTTTTAATTGATAAGAATTAATCTTTAACTAATTTAGATTACTTTCTTTTATTTTTTAACTTTGATTTTTTTTTTATCCTTAGTTTAGTTTTATAATTAAGAATTAATTTAGTTTTGAATTAGAATTAATTTAGATAATTTAGATTAATTTTAATGTTGTTTTTGTTTTTAAATTAACTTTTTAGAAACTAATTCTACTAGAATAATTTAGATTAATTTTAGTCATTATTTTAATTTCATTTTAAGAATAGAATAATTTAGAATAATTTCTTATTAAGTTGATCGTTGTTGGTTAAAATTAAATTAATTTGTCAAATATTTGTTTTCTTTTACTCTAGTTTTCTATTTCGAGGCTAATTTTGTTAGTTTGACCTTTCATGCTAGGTTTGAATGTCCACGATTCGAGATTTTCAATGTCCACTTTCGCTTGTCAAAGATTGAAGACTCAAAACTACTAATCGTGTTTTTGCAGGGCTCTTGCTTCAATTTTGCTTTATCTTGAGTGTCTCTTTCACATAGAAGGAGTAGTGGGCCTAAAAAGAACTTGCGTGCTTGAGTTGAAATCATAAGCTTGGATTAAAATAAACAAAGCGTTTGATGTGTTTGCCTCACACTTCAATTTGGTTATTAAAATGAACAAATGCTTTCAAATTGTGTAACCTTTGATTCAATAATAAGAGTATCCTCTCCCCTTGCACACTTGTGCGATCTTGGGTGCAAGAGAAACTATTATTGACTCTAGGAAATTGGGCCTTCCTTGGTGGGAAAAAGTACTCACCCCAAGGCGACTCAGACCGGCAACGGAGCTCTTTGGCTGAGCTACCCCCGACCGGTATACAAATGTGAATCCTAAGGGAAAGCCTAGGATTACGAGTGCGAATGTGTCATACGGACAGAGTAGTACTCCCATAAACCCTATTGAGCGTAACCTCTTCAGGCTGGAGTGCCACCTAATCGGTGATTAATCTCTTGCCCCATGTATGGCCACTCAAACGGGGGTCCCAAACTAAATACTCTTATGTAGTAGCCAAAAACCTTCTATCTGCTAGCACAACAACGGTCGTTGTGAAGGCATCCACGTCTTCACAGTCTTTAGTAGAGGTGATCAGCGTGCCATGGGAGTTTTATGGGCGCTGGAAGCTTGGTTGGCCTGAGAAGAGAGTGCACTGTCAGGGGGAGCCCGTGTAGCCAAGCTTCTGGATTCACACGCTAAGGATATGTGGCTGGGGAAACCCAAGTGGAATCTAGCAGATATTGTCCTGGCCTAACCATAGGATTGTGCTTGTCTTCTTTGTGATTGATTACACATTCAAAACATCATGTTTGCTAAGTGTTTTCTAGATTCTCAAATAGTATACACAATGCTCACAAATCTGGAAACGAAACAATCAACTTTAGACAATTCAAACTTTTCATCAAAACATCACAAAATTAAATTCGAGTCCAAAAATTTTGCCTGTTGTCAAACATCTTTTCTTGAAGTCTCTGTTAGAAACTAGAACTAAAATTGCTCAAATTTTTCATCATTCAACCATTAGCTTGCATTTTTACCTTAGGTTCAACCTTGTTAATTTTAGTTGCATTCCCTAGGCTTCATAATCATCATTTCCTACATAGACTTGTCATTAGGTTTTCATCTTTGCAGACTTTGGATTAGGCCACCTCATCACACTTTGCAAAATCATTGCCTTCAAGAGTAGGTTATCTTGGGACTTAGTCAACAATCTCCTTTTTAGTCATTGTCCTTTTTGTGAGAATTTCCAACTCAACAATCTAGTTAGGAAAACTCACTAGTCATTTTGACCTTGTCACTTAGTCCTTTTAACAAGTCCTTTGATAACCAAAAATAAGACATAGATTAAGCTTAGAGTGGTTAGGCAAACCTTTCTCCACATTGCATTCATCTTAGTCCATACTTTGCATATTTTATGCCTGAAAATCCAAAAAAATCCAAAAATAGTGTTCACCCTAGTCCTCATTTTGCACCTTGACCTTGCATTAGTCACCTTTTTAGTCAACATTATCATCTTAGTCCTCATTTTGCACCTAGTCAATTCTATCACCTTGCATTAATCAACATTGTCATCCTAGCCATCATTGTCTCCTTGACATTTGACATCTTTCTTTAGCAACTTTGTCATCTTGCATCAATCATTTCCTTAGGAAAACATCATAGTCACCTTGCATTGTCATCCTTTATCACAAAAACACCAAAACCATAGACTAGTTGTCATAATCATCATCCTCATTTGAGCAATTCTCCTTTATGGTCGAAACTAGGCTTCAAAGAAAGAAAAGACAAATGGCAAACTTTGGACAAGACTTCAACACCAACATCCACACCAACACTTATGACATGAACCAAGACATGAATTTTAACGATCCATTTACCAACATGAACATACCATCTTCCATGAACCTGCCAACATCCTCTCGAAATCCATTCGAACCATTCATACAGAGAGACCACACTGGACAAGTATTAGCTAAGGACCTCGAGGCTGCAGCCCAAAATCCTGACGTAGCATCATTTGTAGAGGACTTGGTCTTGAACGATGTTGAAAGATACCTTGCTATGCTTTTAGACCAAGGGGCAAAACTACCAAGAGGCTTTGACATCAATACCATAAGACCTTCGTCTCCAGACAACACGATACAAAACTCGACACCTCAACAAAACACGAACAATGCCTCCAACAATAACACTGTTGTCACCACACAAATCGCTACAAGCACCATCAATGTTACATCTAGTGGAACCATAAGTCAAAACACCTCCAACTCAATCAATGCGACATCTATTGGAGGAACACCCACCATGCCACAAGCAATATCACAATCCATGCCCGCAATGTCAATGACATCTTCATAAACAGTTGGAACTACCCTTGGATCTACATTAATGGGGGAAAGTTCCTCAAACCCCATATTTGGAACTTCATCTATGACCATAGGGACATCATCATCAAATCCTTATGTTGGAATCTCATTCAATCCCTTTGGAGGAACTAAACGACGTATTCTTATTAGAGGTCCCCAACCAAACGTTAACACATCGTCACAATTAAACATCAATGCCTCACAAGGACAAAATACCAACATCCCGCATGGACAATTCTAAGGACAAAATACCAACATCCCGCATGGACAATTCCAAGGAAAAAATACCAACATCCCACATGGACAATTCTTCCAATATGGACAAGGCACTCAAATGACACAACAAATGAATACCTTTGGACACCAGAATAGTCAAGGTTACCAAATCCCCCAAATATCAACAAATATGGCTGGATCGCACATCCCCACATATTCATCACAAATTCACACACAACAACACATTCCTCATCAAAATTGGCAATACCAACAATTGCCAAACCAAAACATATCATACATTCCACAACAACACATGTCACATTCAAACTCGAACATGCTATCACAATCAATGGGGACTCAAGGGATACCCATCACTCCCATGTGTGATGCGACCAATAATCCCATAATAGATGCCTTGACAGCCAGAGTGGCAGACCTCCAAAAATAGATGGAAAACATGCAAACATCCAACAAAATGCCACCAATGTCATATGACCTATGTCCATATCCTTTTGACACAACTTTATACATGCCACCATTTCCTCCTGGATATGTGGCCCCAAACTTCACCAAATACAAGGGCAAGACAAATCCTATTGAACACATTCGAGAATTCATGACCAACTGTATGGACATTGCATATGAACACACTTACTTGATGAGACTCTTCTCCAAGAGTCTAACAAGACCCACACTTGAATGGTTCTCCACTTTGAAGGGGATAAAAACATGGAATGAACTTGTAGACAAATTTGTGAAAAATTATTCCTATAACATTGACACAGACACCTCCATCACTAGCTTATGCACACTTACACAAGAAGACGCTGGTGAAACATTTATCCCATTTTTCCAATGATGGAGAGGCCTAGCAAGTCGTTGCCACATAGACATACCTGAAAAAGAGAAGGTTGACATGTTTGTACAAACACTCCTAGGCCCATTGAAAAATGGCTTGTGAGTTCATTGTTGTACAACCTTTGTAGACCTAGTCAAACGAGGAGTCCAACTTGAGAAAGCGCTCATTGCTGAGGGAAGATTAAAATACGGTCCTAAAAACATAAATGCAAGTCCACCCACTGACAAGAACAAATAATGGGTCAAGAACAAACATGTCACCAATGATGGCATTGTAGATGTTAAGGCTGTTAATGCAATGGGTCTTGTGCTTACCCTTAAAGGGGCTCAACCACAAAATACACAGATGACCACACAGACCCATGCTGCCAATGTTGTACAAACAAATAAAAATAACCAAGGTAATCAGAATAACCAAACTCAAAGGTAGCCCTGACAACCCAGACAGTTCCCCAAGAGTATCACATACACCCCCTTGGGTGAGCCCATTGAAGAAGTCCTCAAGAAACTCCTTCAAAATGGTTTCATAACACTTGAGGACCCAAAACCATATGACCCAGGGCAGTTTAAACCATTTTGGTGGGATGACAACGCGTTTTGTGATTATCATCGGGCAAAAGGACATAAAACCTCCTCCTGTTGACAATTGAAAAATTTGGTACAAGACCTTATCGCTCGAACCGTACCATTGAGATAGGTGGACCACAATTTGCATCTAATTCAGACCATACCATACACAAGAACCCATTGCAAGACCATGGTTCTAGTAACCCTTCCACGTCAAAATCCAATAACAATAATCGAGCCAACCATGCTCGTATTGCATATGACTATTCTAGGGGACCTATCATAAATCATATTAGAACAACTGCTGAACATGTCAACACAGTTACTGTCAGAAATGCCCCTGAATGCAATGTCACTACCTGTGGGGGCAAAGTCACCATAGCTGGCCCTCCTCCCAGACAACCAAAGATAACAATCACTGGCCCGTCCACCCAACAATCGCAGTCCAATCCATTACCCAAACAATCCCAGCCTAAAGGAAATTTTAACCTCCTTGACCAACTTGGGAAGACACCTGTACATATTTCTATACTTGAGTTGCTACGCATTTCCCCAGCGCATAAGGCTATACTCGACAAAACATTACAAGAGTCTTCCATTCCCCAAGACATTGATGTCAATCAATTTGAGGCCATGGTGGGATATCTTACCGTTCCCCACCATATAACATTTTCAGACCAAGACTACTCATCATCCAAATCCAATCATAATGATGCCCTTCACATTGACGTCTTTATCCATAAGCATAAGGTTAGACGAGTGTTAGTAGATGGCGGAGCAGGACTGAACATATGCTCCTTAAAATTGGTTAAGGCCCTAGGCTTTTCTGATGCTTGTGTAGACACTACAAAGAGCATTGTTATCAAGGCATATGATGATGAAGAACGTTCCTCTCGGGGCATAATTTCACTTCCAATTCGTATTGGACCAGTCATTGTAGACACCACTTGTCAAGTCCTAGATCTAGAACTTCCATACAATATTTTACTTGGTTGACCTTGGATTCACGCCTTGAAAGTTGTCCCTTCCACATATCACCAGTGTTTGAAGTTTCCCTTTGAAGGCACTGAGATTACCATATATGGAGACCCTGACCCATTTCAATATTGTACCAATTTGAGAGGTATCTCGGAGCACCAAGTGCCTATCAACAATGAAGCTTCGACATCTTCATCCTCTAAATTCATTGACCCATCAACACTTGCAAAGCCTCCCACATCCACATCCACTGCCATAACATCCACTTTTGCTTCTTTGGAAACCATGACCACCTCCATGACATCTACCACTTCATCCATCACCCCAAGCATCAACACAAGTATTAGGATCCAGGACCAAGGGTGTGGAGAGTATAAGCTGAATACGACCTATTGCATAACAAGGATGCCAAAGTCTCCCCAAGTCTACGGAAAGCCTTGCTTCATGTTAGATTCAAAAGAAATTTTCAGAGTCCCTCCAAAAATAGTATTCATAAAGTGGGGTGAAATGAGTCAAGAGGACATTGACAACGTGCTATCTTGGATTTATAGAGAACCAAAGGATCCAACTCCCTTGCCAGTAAAAATGTATGGTAAAGGATATGACATGATAAAGGCAAAAGGCTATGATGGAATTAGTGGCCTCGGCAAGCACAAGACAAGAAGGCAAGAACCTCTAGCACCTAAAGGAAGACCTAAACATCTTGGGTTAGGGTTAGGACTAGGAGAATCTCGCGATCATAGTACCAATGTGTTTTCTAGCAAGAGAGTAACTGCTTCAGACTGTGTCGAGACAATTGAAGATCCCCTTTCTGAAACTGACTCCCATGAATGGGAATTTGGCTCCCAATGATCCCTAAGTGACTGTTGCCTTGATGACTTGTTCCTTGAACCTGGAGAGCCTACATTTGAAGAAAGATTCTGGAAAATGTTCAAAATTGACACGACACCAAACAACACCAAGTCCAGATCCTCTTCTACTCCTATTGACCATAATCCCAACATACTCGTCTACCCTACTGAACCTAATGACCATCATTCAGATTCATTTGAATTGCCACATGACACTACTGACCCAGACTCCACTCCCTTTGTTCCTTACTTTGCTGATGAGTGTGAATCAAGCGAGGTAGAGTACTGGATAGAATCTGATATAGAGCCTGATGATGACAATTTTATCTTTAACCTCTTTGTATCCGTCGGCATGCTTTTCGCATCCTACCCACCATTCACCAATACTAATGATGACATTTCCTTAGTCTACCCACAACTAATCGATTGGGATCAACAAGGCCCGCCAATTATGGACATATTTCAAAATGATGAGGCCATTGTAGAATTCATGGGACTATGTGAGGGTATACCAAGTGGAGACCACAAGGATAGATTTTCCATTGACCTAGATTGTGCCGCTTACTTTAGGGAGACTGCTCCATCTTCTAGTCACAAAATGAAAAATAAAAATAAAGAAAAAAATGACATGTCTTTAGGTGAAAACCAAAAGGAACCTTTGAACGATAAAAAAGTAAAAATAAAGGACATATCTAAAGGTGAAAACCTCTCTGAGGCACCTAAGGATGGAGGACTGGACTTTCTCCCCATAACTCAAGAAAAATCCGCCATGCTCATCGAGGACACTATGGAAGTAAACATATCTACAGTAGAAGATCCTAAGATGGTCCTCTTTGCGACATCTTTGACAGAGGAAGAAAAACCTGAGTTCCACAAATTCTTTTCAGAGCGTAAGGTCAACTTTGTGTGGTCTTATGCCAATATGCCTGGGTTGGATCCAGAACTTTTCTTGCACCATTTTCCATTATTTCCAAATGCCAAGCTAGTGAAACAGAAGCTGCGAAAGATGCACCCATAGATCGCCTTGTTAGTCAAAGTAGAACTTAAGAAATTGTTAGACGTGGGATTCATACGGTCCATAGACTATGTCGAATGGATATCAAATCTTGTACCAGTCACAAAGCCAAACGGTCAAATCCGCATCTACACAAATTTTTGGGACCTGAATGAAGCTTGTCCAAAGGATGACTTTCCCTTGCCAAACATCGATATCATAGTGGACCTTACGGCAAGATATGAAATGTTATCCCTCATGGACGGTTTTTCTGATTATAATCAAATTCATATTGCCCCTAAAGATTAACACAAAACAGCCTTCATATGTCCGTGGGGCACATACTGTTGGAATGTCATGCCTTTTGGTCTTAAGAATGCAGGTGCCATGTATCAGAGAGCCATGACAACCATATTCCATGACATGATGCACAAGATAATGGAAGATTATGTAGATGACCTTTTGGCAAAATATTTGACACAAAAAGACCACTTGATGGTGTTAGACAAAATTTTCAAGAGACTAGAAGAATACAAGGTCCGCTTGAATCCAAAGAAATGTGTCTTTGGTGTAACATCAGGCAAACTTTTGGGTACATTGTTTCTCGTAGAGGCATTGAGGTCGATCCTGCCAAGGTGAAAGCCATATTAGACATGCCTCCTCCAAAAGGGATAAGTGAACTCAGGACATTGCAAGGCAGGTTACAATCCATCTGATGCTTCATAGCACAATTGGCAGACAAGTGTCACCCATTTCAGTATCTTCTTCGCAAAAGTATCCCTTTTGTGTGGACAGATAAATGTCAAGAGGCCTTCCAACAAATAAAAGAATATCTACTGTCACCACCTATTTTAATGCCACCAATTGAAGGGAAACCTTTGATTCTATACATTTCTGCAACAACTTCAGCACTAGGGGCATTACTAGCACAAAATGACCATGAAGAAAAGGAAAGGGTCATTTACTACATCAGTAGGACACTGGTTGGATATGAGCTAAATTACACAACCATTGAATGTGCTTGCCTAGCAGTTGTCTTTGCTGCTCAGAAATTAAGATACTACATGTTGAATCACCAGACACACTTAGTGGCAAAGATTGATCCCCTGAAATATCTCCTAAGTCGCGCAGCATTGACAGATCGCCTGGCCAAATGGGTAATGATCTTGAGTGAGTATGATATTCAATATGTTGAAAGAAAGGCGATAAAGGGACAAGTGATAGCAGACCAACTGGCAGAGGCACCTATACAGGGCAATCATCCGCTAGTAGCAGACTTTCCAGATGATTCAATATTTCATATAGAACCTAAGTCACCTTGGAGGCTATATTTTGATGGATCTCATACTAATCATGGCTCGGGGGCAGGAATACTATTTATCATCCCTCAAGGAGACTCCATTCCTAAGTCCTTCCGCATTACTTTTCCATTTACAAATAATGTGGCAGAATATGAGGCACTTGTCACAGGACTCGGGATGGCCATCAAATGGAAAATTAGAACACTTCATGTCTATGGTGATTCTCAATTGGTCATTAACCAAGTCAATGATGACTATGACACTAAGGATGAGAAATTAATGCCTTACAAACGAATGGTTGACAGCTTTCAAACATATTTTCACATGGTGACTTTTGAGCAAGTTCCAAGAACACAAAATAAGGCAGCAGACGCAATGGCCACAATTGGCACTCTCCTAGACATTCCTAGTAATGTGCCTCAATTTGAATTTTTGGTAGAACAGCTTTTGGTTCCTGCATATGACATACCAGAATCAGAGATGGTTTGCGAGCTTGTTGGTCCCAATTCTCCATGGTATCAAGACATTTATGACTACCTCAAGTCCCAAACCTTCCCCCCAACCTATCCAATAACCAACGAAAGTCCTTTATCTAAAAAGCCGCCAAATACACCATCCTCAGTGATACCCTTTACCACCGTAGCTTTGATAACTCCCTTCTTTGATGTCTTGACACTGACAAAGCACGAACGAACTTGCGAGAGGTACATGAGGGTATATGCGGATCCCATTCGAGTGGTCCTACTTTAGCCAAAAGGATAATGAGACTTGGGTATTACTGGCCAACCATTGAGAAAGATGCACTTGAATTTGTTAGAATGTGTCGCCAATGTCAGATACACAGTGACTTGATTCATGCACCAGCATAGGAATTTCGGTCGATTACTTCTCCTTGGCCCTTCGCACAATGGGGACTCGACCTCATGGGTAAGATCCATCATACCTCATCCAATGGCCACAAATTCATCATTACCGCCATTGAGTACTTTACTAAGTGGATCGAAGCCATCTCGCTCACTTACATTACCGGTAAACAAATTTCCAAGTTTATCCTCAACTATATCGTCTATCGATATGGTATTCCAAAATCCATAATCACATATAACGGTCGTCCCTTCAAAAATCAAGATCTCCGTGAACTTTTTGAACGATTCCATATCCGACACCACTTCTCCACGCCTTACTACCCACAAGGAAATGGTCAAGCTGAGGCATCTAATAAAATGATCATCAAACTTCTTAAGAAGACTATCAATGATGCTGGTTGTGACTGGCACATACAACTCAATCCTGCTTTGTGGGCATATTGCACCAGCATCCATACTCCCACTGGAGCCACTCCATTCGCCCTTGTCTTTGGAGCCGAAGCCATCTTGCCCATAGAGGTCAAAATTCCATCCCTACGAGTCTCTATGAAAGGTCACTGATGAAGAATATCGACAGTCACGACTGCATGAATTAGAAATGCTAGATGAACGCAGACATAATGCCTTGAACCACTTACAGGCATATCAAAATCGTCTTAGTAGAAGATACAACAAAAGAGTGATGACTCAAAAATTTGACATTGGTGACTTGGTTCTCATGCAGAATCCTAAGAATCAGTCCGACAAAGAAAAACCAGGCAAGTTTGAGCCCAATTGGTTGGGTCCATACATCATCACCACATCATTTGGTTCTGGCGCATATCAGTTGGCTACTCCAGATGGTGAACAATTGACAGAGCCAATCAACAGTTTGCATTTACGCAAGTTCTATACATAGCATCAGAAAGTCTGGCCGATAACCATTAAAAATACAAAAATATCGTCACTTGGATGAAAACCTGGCAAACAGGCATCCTAATGACACCAAAAAAAATGAAAATTTGACAAAAATAAAAGAGAAATAATTTATCCAATCGTGAAAACTTGGAAAACAGGCGCTTTGGATAGGTACCATGGTGAAAACCTGGCAAACAGGTGTCATGTGTAGTCGGTCGTTGCTTTGACATCTACTGTCACTCTATCTACCTTAGTCCATAATAAACATCCATTTTTCTAACATTCGTCACAACGTTTCACCCTGACATCATGACGTTTCTTTCCATGGCCGACAGTGATTGACATCGAAGTCTTACGCACCACCTATCGTCCATACCGGTCATGTCCTTTCCATCAACTTGACTAGGGGCAATATTTTATCATGAGACTGCAGTGGGTATCGCACATGGTCTTGAAAATCATAAAAATTTCTAAAAAAATCATTAAAATCATTAAAAGTCTTGAAAAAAAATCATAAAAATCATAAAAAGTCCTTAAAAAAATTCCTAAAAATCATAAAAAGTCTTGAAAAAAGACCTAAAAATTGAAAAATGCCCTGAAGAAAGCACAAAAACATCCAAATAACATCACAAATCCCAAAAACAGAGTCAAAGTTAGTCATGTCAGTCATGTTATTCTTTGTCAATAGTCGAACTACGTGGTCTCTGTGCATTTGCTACGTAGGCAAGGTCATTAGTCGATGTGCCCCCGAGGCCCCCTAGGTTCAGTTCCTTAGGGTTTGTCTAGTCAAGTCAAAACATGTCAATCCATCTTGAATATGTTCATCCATCCATGTCGAACTACGAGGTCTCTGAGTGCATGACGTAGGCAAGGCCATCTGTCGATGAGCCCCCGAGGCCACCTAGGTCAGTCCTTTAGGGTTTGTCATTTTGGTCAAATAAGTTAGACATAGTCACACTCAGAACCAAGACAATCATTTGAACATCAACATTCAAATCGTGAACCAACAGACAACATAGTCCAGTCAGTCATCAAGCCAAACATTAGTCAAATTTCCAACACAATGTCAACTTGGTCACTTTATGGTCCCCTTCATGATGTGTCCTTCTTGGAATTGGACCCTGTCAAAACGTCATTTTCCTTTTCAGGATGTGTCTTTCCTGATGACAGGCTTCGTCACATAGTCATCGGCCTTTTCGGGATGTGTCCTTCCTGACGACAGGCTTCATCACATAGTCAGTGGCCTTTTCAAGATGTGTCCTCCCTGATGACAGGCATCATCAAATCGTCAATACTATTAGACTATCAAATCGTCAAACTGCCAAACTGTCACGCAATCAACCTTCGACATACAAATCTTGGCAAACATATTGAATGGTTGTTGATTTTGTTGGTCTATTTTATTTTATCTTTTTATTGTTTTGTCTCTTGGTCATGTTACTAGCTACCTCGAGGATGTCCCATGAAGGATTTAGAGGTGCAATGATGTCTCATGGCCTAATTTTCCTTGATTGTTGTCTTTGGTATGTCTTGACAAAAAGACTGGGGCAACTTGGCCTTTAGTATGAGTTAGGACATTCCTTGTCTGTGGCTGTCTATTTTTCGCAAGTGGACGACCTTGCACACCTTGGTCTATGTCATATCATGGTGGTTGTTGTCCATTTGTCACATTTTACCGCCCAATGATGATTATGCAAGACCTATGATGTTATTTGGAAAAATATTGAAGTATTCCTTTTTCATCCTCACATCCATGATTTCCACGCTAACATTTCTTCTATTTCTTCATCGTCTAGTCCTCTCATCTATTTCGAGAGCACACTCACATTCTTTCAACCCCCCTGTCCTCTCAAGGGGGCATACCACTACCTCCTCGTCATCCTTCCTCTCCTCACTTTCAAACTAGGGCATATTTTTGACTTATTCTTTGACACAATGCGATAAACTGCATCATGTCAAAGAGGGGCAAAATGTAGGCATAAAAATGGCCTCAACTTGTAAACCATATTTTCTATGATGACCATGCTTCTCCCTCACATAATTCAATTATCTAATCATGTCCATTCCTCCATGATTATTTAAATAAGTAAATTACGTTTATTTATTTAAATACGTCATTGATCAATCCTTATTTCCTCCATAACATTATAATTTATCCTTAAATCAAATAAACTTATTTATTTAGCACACTTTCCATCCCACCAAATAAATAATTAAAATAATTATAAATATCAAGTCTTTTGTCTCATTCCCATTTATGAATTAAACCATTATTTAATTCATAAGTCAACATTCCTCCATAAATTAAATAATTTCTATTATTCCAACTACCTATTATTCTTCACCATTGATTTGATTGTCTCCAATTAAATCCCAACCCTTCATTTCAAGGCTTGCCCTAACTTTGACCTTTTCCCTAACCCTAATCCTCCTTATGACATTGATTCTTGGCCTTTGAACTTAGGGCTTCACCAACTTTTAATCCTGGCCATCCATTCTCAACTTGGAATTCTTTAAAAGGCCCTCTTTCAAGTCATTTTGAACAACACACAAGAGTTATACACAATATGCTTGAGAGCTTTTGAGTACTAGAGCATACATTTTACTTCAATATTTTGCTTGTCTTTGGCATAGGTTATAGTTTCACTTTAATTTTGAGGGCAATTATACAAGTTTTCAGCAAGATGGAGAAGGCCAATGGAGGTCAACCAATGGAGGCTTGAAGACTAGGTGATGTTGTTTCATCTTATTTTGCTTCTTGTTTTCATTGTGCTCTATTGTTGACTAGAGATAAAGGAGAGATGAGAGGGAGAGGGAGAATGAGATGGATGGATAGAGAGGAGGCATGTTTAGAGATAAAGGAGAGATGAAGATAAAGGTAGGGATGAACATAGAGTGAGAGAGGAAGAGGGAAACAAATAGATAGAGAGGTAGAGGGAGGTAGATGGAGAGATAAACATAGAGATATAATGAGATAGAGAGTAGGAAGCCATTTAGGAGTACGTAGGAAGCCATGTAGGAGTACATGATGTTTGTTTTTGCAACAAAGGTCTCAATGGAGAAATGATAGCTTAAAATCAACTATGCATCCTTTTATAGGGATCCAAGCACAACTGAAACAAAACCTTTGAATGAGGAAGATAATTAGGCTTCACTACCAATGGGCTCATGTTATGTTTGCAGTAGAGAGAGAGGGAAATATAGGGATAGAAAGAGGGAGAGATAGAGGGGGAAGAGAGAGAGAGAGAGAGGGAGAGGGAGAGGGAGAGGGAGAGGGGGCAAGGAGATAGAGGAAAAAATAGAGTGAGACTTAAATAACAAAGGGAGAGGACATCAGAAAGAGAGGGATATACGAAGAGGTAAGGGGAGATAGAGAGACCAAGAGGTAGAGGGAGAGAGATATAAGAGAGATAAAAGGAAATAGATATCGAGAGAATAGAGATTAATAGTTTAAAATATCCTTCCATTATGTTGTGATAGATGCCATACCCTATATATAGAGCTCCTATACCAACATTTGCAACTACAACATTTGACATGTCATTTATAGTTGTACTAATTGAGAAGGTCGAATTTCTATAGGAGAGAGGGCCAAGGAAGGAGACCACTTGGAAATTTCATAGGGCATGTCATCTTTCATTGAATATACTAAGTTATAAAATGTTTATTGGTTTGAATCCATTGTGATTGACCTAGTATATATGTGTTCTCACTTCTCTTGTTTACACTTTTATATACACTTTTTGGAGTCTTAAATTCCATTATGCCATTGTTTTCCTTATACCCATTATTTACCATGAAGTGCTAGAGAATGGATGCAAGACAATGAGAGCGTTCTCATCCATTAATAAAAATATTACACAAAGGATACATCAGATTCGTTGAAGCATAGCTGGCAAGCAAAATGTGGAGATTAAGCTCAAATTTTGTGTGAACGAAGCCTTTCACTTCCACACATGCCTGAAAGGCTATATCATTTATGATTGAGGAAATAGGAGAAAAAGTGTCTGCTAGGGATGTAGAAATTATCACCATTTTGGTTGTGAAAGTTGGTGAAAAAAATTCTCTAGATGGTCTTGTGATATCTCGTACAAGTTTTATATATGAGAGCAACTTGACAAGTGAATATATGCCTATGGAAAAAGAAGTGGGTAAGGCGTTATGGGGTAGCACTACAATTATTTTCATGATTCAAAGGTTTTGTTTCATTTGTGTTTGGATCCTTGTAAATGGATGCATATTCACGTTTTGGGGTGTCACTTCTCCATTGAGAACTTTATTGCACAAATGTACCCAAAAAAATAGACCATTTTTTTTCAAAATGATCCAAATGCATATTTGTATAATATTATTGTACAAAGAAAATTGTTAATATAGAAATCTATGTAGTGAAAATAATTAAATTGATGTGTTAACATCCTTTCTTTCTTATATTATTAAGATAAGCAAGTTGTGTACTTTGTTCTTAAGATCAGATTTGTACACATGCTCTAGAAGTTCACATGTACAAGTTTATATGGATATCAATCAACTAAGAATTTAGGACTAGATTTGCACAAAATCCTTTCAAGCCCTCAAGTAAAGATAAGTACAGTATAACTTCAATGTGTACGTGTTGTATCAATGAGAATATATACATGTATATGTTCATATAAGCCTATGTTATATGCTTATCAATGAAATGTGTATTTAGAAACCAAACTTACAACATGATTTCTACCAAAATAATTATTTTGAACTAACCATAGGACTCAGTGTGTGTGCGCACGCATGTAGATGTAGATTTAAATTTTAAATAAAATGGGTATTCAGAAAGTAGACACAATGTCCTATCAAGCTTACTAAACTATACATTGCATATAGTTCAACAATGTGTAGCACCCCCTCCGCATTCGAACAAGTGCCTCTTTTGTGAAATATCAAGGAAATCAATAATAAGGTATCATTCTTGCAAATATCCTATCATGCCCTGAAGCAAACTACAAGTATATAGACATAATCTTATGTGTATACAAATTGTATATATGTAGAAATATA
Source organism: Sequoia sempervirens (assembly GCA_007258455.2). Taxonomy (NCBI): domain Eukaryota; kingdom Viridiplantae; phylum Streptophyta; class Pinopsida; order Cupressales; family Cupressaceae; genus Sequoia; species Sequoia sempervirens. The sequence continues at coordinate 76,921 of VDFB02006478.1, forward strand.
CATGATGTGTTTATATATATCAATATTCAGAAACAAGACCAACAAAGATTCTATCAAAGATGCTATGCGTACTCTAATTACAAGTCCCAATGTGCTACGCCCTTAATATTATGGTACATCGGGTTATGAATAGTCGGCTTGTGGCTATCTTAAATCTCTATTAAGTCATATTATCATTAGTATATTGTTATTTAGTTGTTTAGGTCAGCCTAAGTCTTATATAGGTGTGTCTAAGTCGGCCTAGGTGATATCCTTGGCATAAATAGGTATATATAGGAGGTTGTGAGTCTTATTTCATCATCAAGTGTGAAGTGTGTTCTCATTAGAGATATTTGGAGGTTTTCCCCCTCGAAGTGGCTTGTTATTCTCAGTTATTATCAAGTATTTGCAGCATATTTCATATCATATTCTTCTATTGTGCAAGTTATTTCTTAACAAGTGGTATTAGAGCATGATCTTGGCACCATAGAGGCAAGGTTTTTCTCAATTTTGGAGGCGATTTTGGGAAGAGCATATCTTTCAGATTTTGGTGAATTTTTTTTTGATTTTTAAAGGGTTTTTGAAGAACATATTCAAGAAGCTACATTCCAGATTTTAGAATAATTGGAGCAGAAATAAGCGAATTATTGCAGAATTAGGGTTTCTACACTATTGTTTTGGAATCTACATATCTCGCACATCTTGTTGAATTAAAGTCTGATTTTTATTGGGTTTTTGAAGACATACCAAAGGATATTACAGTAAAAATTTTAGAGAATTTAAGTTTCATTTGTGTGATTTATTCCAACATTAGTGGTTTCCATCATGCCGGGGCCTGGAACAAGGGGTAAAAAGAATGTTGTCACTCCGGGGAAGACTCCTGACAAGGACGGTGAAACAATCGAGGATGTTACTCATAATGAGGAAATCAATAAGGTCAAGGAAGACATTTCCTCAATGAAGATGGATATGTGTGACCTAAGAGGAGATATATCGGACATACGAAACATGTTAAGCACCTACATGGCTAAACCAAGAAAGGAGTTCTCAAGTGCCCAAGGTGAAAATTCTAGGTCAGCTACCATGGACACAAGCTTTAGTACTCCTATGGGATCTAGGAATTTATTTCCAAAGGTGGATATGCGCAAGTTCGATGGTAAGGATCCTCTCACATGGATAAACCAAATGGAGAATTTTTTTGAAGTACACCAAATCCCAAATGGACAAAAGGTCACGATGGCTTCCCTATATTTAGAACCAGATCAATTCATTTGGTATCGTTGGATTTGCACTCATCGAAGGAAAAAGGGGTTCACTGTCTCATGGTCAATTTTTAAAGAGGAACTCCAAGCACAATATAGCAATAGTGTCATAGACAACTTCTTCAGCCAACTAGCTAAACTTCAACAAACAGGATCAGTTAAGGATTATATTCAGCAATTCCAAAATCTATCCTTAAGGGTGGATTCAATTACGGAGGAAAACTTGAATGACTTATTCTTGGTTGGTCTCAAGGATCACATTCAACATGAGGTACACATGTTTAGCCCTAGTTCCATAAATGAGTCTTTTATCTTAGCACGCAGGGTAGAGGAGAAGTATTTGATTCCGAAGAAGCAAGGGGCTAATGTGACAAGAGAGAAAGGATATTCAACACAACCTACTAAGTTGACTCCACAAAAAATTGAGGAGAAAAGAGCAAAAGGATTGTGTTTCAATTGTGATAGCAAATATAGTCGAGGACATAAATGTAGTGAAAAGAAATTGTTTTATATTGAAGGTCCCAATGAGGAAGAAGAGGAGGAACCCATAGTAGAAGATGAAAGGGAGTCAAATGAGGAATCACATGATTCTCAACCAATCATTTCTTGTCATGCACTCTCAGGTTTCAGTGCTCCACAAACTCTCAAGGTGGTGGGGTTCCTAAAGAAAGAAGGTAACAGTGTTGATCGACTCAGGTAGTACTCATAATTTCATCAACAAAAAGTTAGCTACTCATCTAAATTGTTTCATATATCCAGCTCCAGAGTTTCAAGTTTTGATTGCAAATGGTGGTACAGTTAGTTGTTCAGGGAAGTGTCATAGCATTAAATTATCCATGGGAGATTATCAACTTGATACCCCAATGTATGGATATCCATGCAGCAGCAGATATTGTTTTTTGGGAGTACAATGGCTTACTACATTAGGGAACAATTGAGATGAACTTCCAAGAACTATTCATGAGATTTCAATCAGGAAGGAAGGCTAGTAGAGCTAAGGGGGTTGAAGGAAAAATCTCCACAAATGGTAAGCTCTCATCAAATGCAAAATTTGCTTAAGAAAGGAGTGGATGGATTTGTGGCCCAACTATGTTCATTAGAAGTCTCTCAATCTATTACTCCTACTCATCCAGATTTGCAAGCTATAATTGATCGTCACTCAGTTGTTCTTGGAGATATGCCTAAAGGACTTCCTCCTAAGAGGGATCATGATCATGCCATACAGTTAGTCCCAGGGAGCCAACCACTGAACATCAGGCCTTACAGGTATCCACACATACAAAAGAGAGATAGAAAAAATTGTTGAAGAGATGCTAGAGGCAGGAATCATCGGGCATAGCCAAAGTGCTTACTCCTCGCCTGTGGTGATGGTACGTAAGAAGGATGATACTTGGAGCATGTGTCCAGATTATAGAGTGCTCAACATGTACACCATTAAAGATAAGTTTCCAATTCCAGTCATTGATGATTTGGTAGATGAATTAAATGGAGCTATGTTTTTTACCAAGTTAGATCTTAGATCTGGTTATCACCAAATTTGGATTAAGGAGGAAGATATTTGTAAGACAGCATTTCAAACTCATGAGGGTCATTATGAATTTTTGGTGATGCCATTGGTCTTACCAATGCACCATCTACATTCCAAAGTTTGATGAATTCCATTTTTAAGAAGTTCTTGCAAAAGTTTGTGCTAGTATTCTTTGATGATATCTTGATTTAAAGCAAGACTTGGGAAGAACATTTGCAACATGTGGACCAAGCATTACAAATACTTGAAGATCATAAACTCTATGCTAAGCCATCCAAGTGTGCTTTTGGTCTTACAGAGGTGGAGTATTTGGGACACATAGTTTCACATGAAGGAGTAAAGGTGGACCCTAACAAAATTAAGGCTATCATGGAATGGCCTATTCCAAAACCATTAAGAAACTGAGAGGATTCTTGGGATTGACAGGGTACTATAGAAGATTTGTGAAGAATTATGGTAGTATAGCAGCACCTCTCACCACTCTATTGAAGAAGGATTCTTTTCATTGGAACGAGTCGCCACCAAAGATTTTGAGAGATTAAGGAGGCTATGTGTACAACTCGATTCTTACACCTCGACTTCACCAAGGAATTCATTGTGGAATGTGATGCTTGAAATGGGATAGGAGCGTTCATGCAAGAAGGTCGACCAATTGCTTTTGAGAGTCATCAATTAAAAGGTAAGAATCAACTAAAACCTATTTATGAGAAGAAAATGCTAGCAATACTCCATGCGATTGAAACAATGGCTACCTTATCTATTGGGTAGACATTTCAAGGTTAAAAGATAGATCATGATAGCCTAAAATATTTTTTGGAACAACGACTATCTTCGAAGAGCAACAAAAATGGGTCACTAAGATGTTAGGATATGACTTTGAGATTGTATATAAGAAAGGGAAGAAAAATATTGTCGCAGATGCACCGTCAAGGAAGGATGGGTGAGAAAGATGAAGCCTTATTGTGTGCCCTTTCAATATTAAAAGCAAATTGGGTGGAGGAAGCCAATGTAGAGTGGAAAAATGATGTTAGACAAGTAATCTCATCGAGCAATTAAAAAGTGATCCTAGTAGTTCAAATAAGTTTTGTTGGAAGGGAGATACTCTTTGGTATAAAGAGCGTTTGTATCTCTGCAAGAATTAACCTTAAAATCAAGATTCTCATAGAGTTGCATGATTTTCCAGTGGGTGGTCATTTAGGATTTTTGAAGACATATCATCGAGTCAAGCAAGATTTCTTTGGAAGGGCTAAGGTGATGTTCAAAAATTTGTGGGTGAATGTTTGGTGTGTCAAAGGCATAAAGGGGAGACAATTAGAAACCAGGTCTCTTGCAACCCTTATCTATTCCTAGCAGCATTGGGAAGAGGTATCCATGGACTTCATCATAGGGCTTCCCAAATCTAAAGGTTATAATGTCATCATGGTGGTAGTTAATTGGCTCACTAAATATGCACATTTCATTGCATTAGCACATCCTTTTACAGCAAGTGCAGTGGCTAAAGCTTTTTTGGAGAATATCTAAAAGCTACATGGTACACCTAAAGTTATTGTTAGTGATCATGATCCTATCTTCACTAGTCACTTTTGGAAAGATTTATTCTCATGTTTGGGTACTCAATTGGCTCTTAGCTCTTCATACCACCCTCAATCAGATGGGAAAATAAAGTTGTTAATAAGTGTTTGGAAGGATATCTATGTTGTTTCACTTAGAGAAACTTGATCTCTGGGTAGATTGGCTACCACTTGCAGAATGGTGGTATAACACTTCTTTTCATAGCTCATCAAAAAATGTCTCCATTTTTGGCACTTTATGGATATCATCCTCCTTCCATCACATCATCAATAAAGGTGTCCCCAAGAGTTCAGGCAGTAGAAGACCACTTGCTTCATCAACAACAAGTACTTTCAGGACTCAAGGAGAATTTAGCCATGGCACAAAATCGAATGAAACAACAAAGACCAACATCATAGTGAAAGAAGTTTTGAAGTTGAGGATTGGGTCTTCTTGGGATTAAAACCTTATAAGCAAATCTCACTAAAGCAAAGGAAGAATAATAAGTTGTCTCAAAGTATTATGGTCCATACCAAATCATGCTAAGATCCAGAGTGTTGCCTACAAGCTTGAGTTGCCACCAACAACAAAGATACATCCAATTTTTCATGTTTCTGCTTGAAGAAGGTAATTGGGCATAATATTCCCACTCAAACAACACTTCCCGAGCTGGATGAAGAAGGAAGAATCATTTTGGAACCAGAGTGCATTCGTCAAACACACACAAAGAAGCTAAGGAATAGAACTATCATGAGTATCTCATCCAATGGAAGAATTTACCAGTTGAAGATGCCACATGGGAAGATGAGGAGTTCATTCAAAAGTTTCCAAACTTGATTAGCATTGAGGACAATGCTTCTTTGAAGAAGGGGGGCATGCTACGCCCTTAATATTATTGTACATCGGGTTATGAATAGTCGGCTTGTGGCTATCTTAACTCTATTAAGTCATATTATCATTAGTATATTGTTATTTAGTTGTTTAGGTCGGCCTAAGTCTTATATAGGTGTGTCTAAGTCGGCCTAGGTGATATCCTTGGCATAAATAGGTATATATAGGAGGTTGTGAGTCTTATTTCATCATCAAGTTGTGAAGTGTGTTCTCATTAGAGATATTTGGAGGTTTGCCCCCTCGAAGTGGCTTGTTATTCTCAGTTATTATCAAGTATTTGCAGCATATTTCATATCATATTCTTCTATTGTGCAAGTTATTTCTTAATACAATGTGCATACACATTATTCACACACAAATCTAGACATATCAATGAAATGGGTATTTAGGAATAAGACTTTGCAAGAAATTATATCTAGTACCGAATAAAATTATAAACTATACAAGGATTCCATAAAAGCCTTGAATCATACCATATGTACTATAAGGGCCCAATTTTTATACATATTATACATATAAATATAATTAGGCAGAGACATGCATACACATGCTTATATGGATATGCAATGAAATGGATATTTAACAATAAGACTTGCTAAAAAAATTATCCAGCACTAAAGAAAACAAAAAAATAGACTTACAAGGATTCCATCAAAGCCTTGAATATATTGTGTATGCTAATCGCATGGTCCAATATATATACATATTATACACATACATACACACAAACATAGACTTAAAGACCTATGCCCATATGTATATAAATGAAATGAATATTCTTTTGATGCCTTGTGAGGCTTTCCTTTTGTGGGTGCAACAAAACTTCATTACCATCCTTCTATTGGTGCAACACCTAGAACATATCTTGTTGTTCTTGCATTAGGTGTTTTTATCACAAAATGTCTTAGAATTTCTACTAAATCTTCTGAATCTACTCAATAATATTGTTGCTTTCTCAACTTCTTTCTCCATAGAGAAAGATTTTGTTGCTAAAGGCACAATATAAGCTATGCTAAACCACAGTAAACAAAGTTGGAAAAAGTTTCATCCTTAAGAAATATGCCAAGTTTGGTTGTATTTGTGTTGAAAGGAAAAAAGGTTTCAAATACAGATCCAAAGTAGATGCACCATCAATCTTTTCACAACTTTCATTTGACCGTCAGTCTTTATGATGACATCTCTTGTCTAGTTGAGGGACTGCTTCAATCAGGTATATTTGATTTAGACCATCATATTCTACTAGGTGATAAGATATGTGATCTTTGTATCCTTCAGGTAGTGGATGTTGAGGAACTATATACTCTTAGGTACCCTTTATGTTAAGAGATTCAGGGGAGATATCAATGTTTGGACATGAGCTCTGGAGGTTTCTTGACTGACTTCTTATTTATTTTGACAAAGGATGCTACACCTTGTTATCAGGGTTGTCACTTTTAGTCATTGAGCCTTACAAGGTACTCCTAGGATTACTAGATTGAATACCTCCTCCTTTAGCCCATTATATCCATTGGAAGTGTAAGAAATATTTTGGATTTTGAAATTTCAAAAAAATATATGGAAATAGCTTAGCAAGAAGACAAACCTACCTTCCCTTCCCTATTCGTGCATTTAAACTAAAATTTCTCCCAATCTCTAACTAAAAATAACAATGGATTTAAACTTTAATGAATATATCAAAGAGAAGCATCTTTGAGACTATATTCTAGCATTAGAGCTCCAAAAAAAAGGCAGGCATAATCCTTGCAAAGTTGGTTTAGATTGAGGGATGGATGTGCAACTTGAAACCTCAAGTAGGCATAGCTTGTTGTAATCTTTGTTGGCTCGCTTTTGTATGAAAATGAAAACCTAGAAAAATGCACCAGAGGGATTGAAGATCATAATCCTAGTTTTGCTAAGGTTGACCAAAAACTTAAGGAATGGTAAGATCACATAATGTGCAAGAGGCAATCCTTACCAAGCCCAAGAATACGCACAAAGTACAGTCCACAAACTACAATAGTAATTTACTTATTTTCCTTGCAAATTATATTGAACGGGTAATGAAAGTGAATGAACAAACAAAAATAACTAAAGACTACATCAATACTTGAAATACAAAACGCAAAGCACAATAAAAAAGGCCACATCAATGGAATTTTGTACAAGAAATTATGTACAACAGTCTTAAGCAAAATAAAATACAAGCACACACCACTACTTTTCATTATCTATGGAGATTTATTGTTCTCAGATGTTGGGAGAGATTCTAATGGGAGTATCCTGCTTCCTCAAATTGTCCAAGAAAAACCTTTTGGCATACTTAAAACATCCCACTTCCTCAAATTTCCCAACAAAGGTGTCTTAGTTCACTTCATTTTTCTATGGACATCTTCAAAATATTTGCTAGTACTTTTCCTATTATATATGATGAAGTTGTTGGTACTTTCATTCTAAATTTTGACACACTAGAGTGAGCTTTGATCAACAACCTTACTCTCCAGTGGTTCCCTTGTATTTCTCGAGGGACTAATCTTCTTTTCATATAGTTATTTGTACTTGGATTACATGTTATATTTTCATCATGTGTCATGTCATGATGTTCCTTTCATAATTTACATCTTTACTAGCTATAATTTTATTCATAGAAACATCAAGTAAAATGTATGCCTTTGATTGCTTATAGTAGCCACCAAACATATATGTTTTTCTCTTTACATTTAACTTGCTTCTCTTTTGTAGGAATCAATGCAAAAGTAACACATTAGAAAACACAAAAGTCAATAACTGATGGTTTCATGGCTAACAATCCTTCCGTGCAAGTGATATTCTACAATACTTTACAAGTACTCTAGTTAAGGATGTAGAATATTATATTTAGAACTTCCACCCAGCATTCACACTGTTTAGTTATATCCATCATATATTTTAAAAAAACCATTTTGTGCACATCCTGCAACCATTGCATTCCATGAGATAACCTCTCTTTGAGGCATTTTGTCAAACAGTTCATGTGCCTTTTCTATGCTTCCACATTTTGGATACATGTCTACTAGAGCATTTCCAACTATAATATCTAAAAAAATCCTCCTTTCATGATGCTTCAAGATGGATGTCCATACCTTGTTCCAAAGCTCCCATTTTGGCACAAGCGGGGAGGAAACTGGTGAAGGTTGTGGAATTTGGCTTTACACCTGCCAATTCCATATACTTGAAAGTTTCTAAAGCCTTTTCAACAAATCCATTTTGTACATATCCTGCAATCATTGCAATCCATGAGATAACATCTTTTGCAGGAATTCTATTAAACATTTCACGTGCCTTGTTAATGCTTCCACTTTTTGCATGCATGTCTACTAAGATAGTTGTGACTATAATATCTGACAAAGTTCCTCTATTCTTTATGCTTCGATGGATGTCCTTATTGTTCCAAAGCTCCCATTTTTGGAAAAGGCAGGGAGGATGCTAGCAAAGGTTGAGGAATTTGGCTTTAAACATGACAATTGCATTTGCTTGGAAATTTATAAAGCCTTTTCAACAAATCTATTTTGTGCATATCCGAGACCACATCTCTTTGAGGCACCTTGTCAAACACTTCATGTGCCTCGTCTATGTTTCCACATTTTGCATACATGTCTATCTGGGAAGTTGCAACTACAACATCTAAAAAAACTCCCCTATCCTTTATGATTTGATGATGTCCATACCCTATTCCAAAACCCCCATTTTTGCACAGCCAGGGAGAATGGTAGCAAAGGTTGGAGTATGGATTTACACCTGCCAATTGCATTTGCTTGAAATTTTCTAAAGCTTTGGCCATCCTTTTGATTCAAAATAGCATTTATCTAAGCTTAGTAACCTACAGGCTTGATGCAGAAGAATGAGACAATATGAATCAATCACATTCTACCACAAAAACAAAACCCCCAATGTTGCGATTATCAGAAATTAGAGCTAAAAATTCACATCGCCCTACAAAAACTAAGGGGGTTATAGGCAATCCCCTCAAACCAACTAAAAACACAAACTAGAACAAAAATGCATGAGAAAACTATCTAATGCAAAGTGACAACAAGCTATTTATCGAGCATCTTTGTCATCCATGGCATCCATCTCTTTGTCAAGCTCTATGTGAGACTTTACAAGACCATCGTAGAACTTGGCCACATCAGAATCCCATGGCTTTACTTCATGCATTATCAGATCCTCAAACTTGCTGATAGGCAGAAAATTGGTGGAAACCATGTCATTGTGGATGAGAATGTCGAGCCTTGCACAGTGACCAAGCCACAAGTAGTAGCAGCAGGGGTGGAGATGACGAGCATAGGAGCAAACAAAAATGGAAGTCAGCAAAGATTCAACGGTCCAGATGAAAACAATCATCTTCCATCCTCCATCGACTAGTCTATGTCATAGATATGTTAATTCAGCTCAACACACTTCAAATAGGATATGCCTTCCATCATAATAATAAAAAAATATGTACAATATTTATAATATTTTTGTTAAAAAATAAATAAATAGAAAAAAGAAAAGAAATGGATGTTTTATGGTCTCAAGTGTAATTACTACTATAGAATTGTAATCTATTAAGCTATCCTTATTTGTATTAGCCAACAATAGTCTTTATTACTTATGCTTGCATATTTATTAATAAGTGTAATTTATTTACAAATACTATTAGTAATGATAAATACTATTTTTTAGTGATCATTTAATATAATTAGAATAGTCATAATGTTAAATTATTTATATTAAAATAATATTGAAAATGACAAACATTAATATCAATTTAAAATTTTAAAATTTTCTTAGAAAAACAATTTTCAAAATACTTTTTTTTTTATGTTAAATATTTCCTTACCTTGCATGGTAAATTTAGAATCATAGTTCATTTAAATACTTTAGATTGAAATTCAAAATATAAATTTTACCTATAGATCTTTGATGTATCCAACCTTATTTATAATGCTCTTAAAATTATAATCTTTAGGCCACTTCTTTAGTATTCAAAGTGTATTGTCTTACGTCCTTTCTAATTTGACGTCATTCACAAATCAGTCAATATAAAACAACAAAAAATAATTAAAAATCAAATCAAATAAGTTCCTAGAAAAATGTTTAATAGTAATAAAGTACCACCTATTTCTAATCAAACACATAACAAAGTTATTATATTTTCCAAAGTTTATGTGCACAATAGACATAATTTCATAAGAAAGAGTGTAGCCAAAAATCTAGTACTTTATCCATAAACAAGAATCATCCATTTTGAAGAACACTATAGTACATCATGATGGTCACATATGTTCATATTAACATGTTTTTACTAACAACATCAAAATACTAGGTACATAACAACCTACAATATAATTTATAGTTTTCTATATTCCTTTCATTGTAATTCACCTTTATATTTCTAAATAGCCTTCATAGATGTGTATGGTGATGTTGTTCATTGTTGTTGTCCTCCTTTCTGCAGTCCCTTTGTCAAACTACTATTTATTTAAATTGTAATTTTTCTTCTAGCATTTTTTAATTAAAAAAAATCACCTTTATTCAATAAAAAAATTATAGTTTTCTAAATATGCACCAACTTCACATCAAATTGTCTCCATCATATGTAATGTCAATGTGGGACCAAAACTCCTAGAGAATGTGATGATTATAATTATTATTTCCTTGAGCTATACATAGGGAGAAATATGATTCCAAATTATGTACTCACTTCACATCAAATTATCTCCATCATAAATAATAATATTAGTGTGGGACCAAAAATATTAGAGAATATGATGATTATAATTATTATTTTCTTGAACTATACATATGGAAATAATATTCCTAATATTTCATTTAATATCATTTGACATGTAACATACTTTCTCTTAAATAAATAATAGATATCTTTTACTTTTTAAATATTATAAATAAAATTTTAGAGAGATAATAAGTGATCTTGATCGATTGATAAGTATAGTTAATGATAATTAATTAAAGAGACTAGTAAATATCAAAATTGCTATAATTACCTTTTAACAAGTATAATTAATAAATAAATTAAAAAAAAAGGAATTGCCAACACATCTATGAAGACAAATCTAAATGTCATAAGACCATATTTCATAGAGAATTAGGAAGATCAATATTGGTTTAATCCACCAAGCAACTAAATTATACCACACAAACAAATTTAACAATATGAAATGAAATCATGAATCTAACATGGTAAATAATGCAAAATTAAAAGTATCCATTAGACATTCTTGAGGATACGCCTCAATAGGTGGTATATTATTGTCTAGTTGTTAGTAATGTAGATCTATTTTCTCACCTTCTTTTAAATCAAGTGATTTGTTTGCCTTGGTCACTAGTTTTTCATTTTATTTGTGTTTCATTTCAATGGAATATTATCCTTATAGAAACTAGGTTACATTTTTTCCCCAAGTTGATCCTCAATTTACATGGACCTCCTAATTAATTATAGGATTTGAAGAAGGCTTTCTTTGCAAACCCTAACATGTCTTTTGTTTCATATGTGGGAAATCTTTTATTTCTTGGTGTGACCTTACTTGTGCTAGAGATCTTTCTCAAATTGGAGTCATCCTTATCAATTGAGTTTGAAGCCCACCCTACTTTGAAAATCAAACCCAAAAACATGAAAAAAGCTAGATAACGTGGTGCCTTTGAACCAAATAATGTTAGAGATAAACTCATGGTCTCGTGATCAATAATATGATGAATATGTTCTCTATAGTCTCCCAATCTACAAGATTACATACCAACAATCCAACTCATACCCAAAATGGTGTTGTAAGAGATGTTTCTTGTCTTCAACACTAGAAAATAACAAAGTCATGTAATAAATGTTTAGAAGGTAAGGTGATAT